>CM044004.1:73697027-73772027 GCA_024085815.1 Flaveria linearis | reverse complement strand
TTTAAATGAATAAGTTTACGATCAAAAAAATCACGGATAAAATGGATTCGGATGTCAATGTGTTTAGTTTTGGAATGTTGAACAGGATTTTTAACGATGTTCAGTACTGCCGTGTTGTCACACCAAATTGGTGTGTCATATAAGTTGAGACCATAATCGAGAAGTTGTTGTTGAATCCAGACAAGCTGGGAACAACAGCTCGATACAGCCACATATTTAGCTTCAGCAGTGGATGTGGAAACAGTGTTCTGCTTTTTACACTGCCAGGAAATGAGTCGGTTGCCCAAAAATTGACATCCTCCTGTAGTCGACTTCCTGTCTAAATTGCAACCATCATAATCACTGTCAGTATAAGCAAATAAATTGAAATCGAAAGTTCGAGGATACCAAAGACCAAGTTTAGGTTGACCCTTGAGATACTTGAAAATCCGCTTGACAACTTTCATGTGTGATTCTTTTGGATCACTTTGATAGCGGGCACATTGACAAACAGGGAACATGATATCCGGCCTGCTTACAGTGAGATACATGAGGGAACCAATCATTGATCTGTACAGATGTTGATCAACTGATTCTCCTAATGGATCTGGAGTGAGAGTGGGACGAGAAGACATAGGAGTTGGAGCTACTTTGGAATTTTGAAACTTGTATTTCTCTAATATAGTCTGAACATATTTTACTTGATGAATGAGAATACCAATTTCAGATTGATTAACTTGAATACCCAAGAAAAATGAAATTTCACCAAGAGAGCTCATCTCGAATTTCTTCTTCATCACTTCTTCAAACTCCGTGCACATACTATCATTTGTAGACCCAAAAATGATATCATCGACATAGATTTGGACCAGAATAATGTCATCACCTGATTTACGAATGAATAAGGTTTGATCGATTGCTCCTCGTGAATAACCATTTGCAAGCAAATGTTCAGTCAGAGTTGCATACCAAGCACGAGATGCTTGATGTAAACCATACAATGCCTTATCCAACTTGTAAACATAATAAGGATGATCTGGGTCTTCAAATCCAGGAGGTTGACAAACATAGGTTTCTTCCTTAATTTTCCCGTATAAGAAAGCAGTTTTGACATCCATCTGATACACCTTGATATTCATGTATGAAGCAAAGGCTAAGAAAATGCTTATTGCTTCAAGTCTTGCAACTGGAGCATACATTTCTTCATAATCCAATCCTTCAATTTGATAGAATCCCTGCACTACAAGACGTGCTTTGTTCTGAACTATAACACCTTTTTCATCTGTTTTGTTCCTGAATATCCACTTTTTCCAATCGGAAACTTATCATTTGGAAGTTCTACAAGATGCCAAACATTCAGCTTCTTAAATTGCATCAACTCATATTGCATTGCCTCTATCCAACTGTTTTCCTTGAGTGCCATTTCAACATTCTTGGGCACTATTTGTGATAGAAAGCAAGCATACAGACATGTGTTGATTGCCCCTGAATAGCTTCTTGTAATTACTCCTTCATGCAACGGACCAATGATTGCTTTAGTTGGATGAGTTTTATGGATTCTCAGTTGAGGAATATCATCTGCAACAATCTCATCTTCCAAGTTAGTAATGTGTTCAACATTTTCATTCACTTCTTCAGAGTTTCTAGACTGATACACAATATTTTCTTCAAATATGTCATCTGAAGTGTGATTTTCAGAAGTAGTAGACACATTTGGAGATTCTTCAAATGGAACTTGAATGACTTCTATTGTAGTATCAATAGTCTCCGAAGAAGATGAATACAATGGTGAATTCAGTGATTCTTCCGGCTCCTGATTGGGGATTTGTTCTGAAAGATTGTCTGGTAAACCAGAACTTTCAGACGTATGCACAGAAGCAGTAGGAATACTCTTGGATGATGATGGAATCGCAGAATCATCAGATATAAGAGATGGAATTTCCTCAATGATTTTGTTCTCCAAAGATAATGCTTGAGAATTAGTATCTGCAGATGAACGTTTAGAAATTTTAAAATTTATGAACAAGGATTCATAATCATAAACCCATGAAGGAGCTGAACCTGCATCAGTTATGTTAAGCTCGTGCCAATCAATATTAAATGACTCAATTATTTGTCTTGTTCTTTTATTATAAACCCGATATGCAACCTTATTAGCTGCATATCCCACAAAGTAACATTCATCAGCCTTTTCAGAAAATTTTGAGGTTGATTCGGTTGTATGTAACAAAGTACAGCAACAACCAAAGGCTTTAAAATATTTGACTTTGGGTTTGTGTTTATAAAATATTTCATAAGGAGTCATATTTAATCTTTTATTTATTAGAACACGATTCTGAACATAACATGCAGTGTTTACTGCTTCAGCCCAAAAGAACAGTGGTAATTTGGTAGCAGATATCATAGTTCTAGCTGCTTCAATGAGTGTTCTATTCCTTCGTTCTGCAACTTCATTTTGTTGTGGAGTGCCTGCAGCACTGAATTGTCTAGCAATACCCTTGGATTCACAAAACTCATTCAACGTCTGATTGCAAAATTATGTTCCATTGTCACTTCGGATGCATTTAACCTTTTTGTCTGTCTAATTCTCCACCAAATTAATGAACTTGATCAAAAGATGTGGAGTTTCATCCTTAGATGCTAAGAAAAACACCCAAGTAAATCTTGAAAAGTCATCAGTAACAACCAAACAATAAGATCTTCGACCCAAACTTAAAACACTCACTGGACCGAATAGATCCATGTGTAAGAGTTGTAAGATTGATTCGATTGAGTTGTGTGCAATTGGTTTGTGAGGAAGTTTATATCGTTTACCCTTTGAACATGACAGACAATGTTCATTTAATTGAAATTCTTTTTCGGGTAAACCAACGACATGATTTCCACGTACCAGTTTATTCATATTTTTAAGATTTACATGTCCCAACCGACGATACCATAACATGGAATCATTCTCCGAGGCTTTGGATAATAAGCAAGAAGCGGTTACCAAAGAATTAGAACAATGCATATCAAGAAGATATGTATCATTGTCTCTCGGAGTCCTCATCAAAACCCATTCATCAGGAATTACAAAACCCGGATTTATGATTAAACATTCTTTGTTAGTAAAGTGTGTAGAATACTGTTTGTCACAAATTTGAGACACACTTAGCAGGTTATGTTTTAATTCCTCAACAAAATTCACATTTTCAAAACTTAGGACACCATTTGTATCTGTACCACGTGTGAATCCAAGGATCTCAATTCAGGGATTATCAGTATTAAAATAAATCAAATCAATGATCGTGGAATTATCATTAATTGACGTTTAATTGTATTTATGATTATCGATGAACACAACCACAGAAACACAGTAAACGTAGACTCAATAATTATTCAACGTATTTCATTAATTATCATGTAATGATTACAAAAGAATAATTAAGAATGACTATGAACAATGATTTCTGTGAATCGAATAATGTTTAATGTTGATGTGATGGTGGCTAGGGTTGCACGATGATATAACTCTTGACAGCCGTGATATTGCTTGATTGTGTTCTCTGGAGATGTGAAACCTAGGACTCGTATTTATAGATGGTTGGAGTCAGTTAGGAAACACCGGATCTCTTGGGATTTGATATTGATTGGTTTGACTTGTTTGACTTGATGATATTTGAAATCACACAAGTATGCAGTTCTTCCGCAGGAGTCTGGTAGTCCGCAGAAGTTTTGTTCTTCCGTAGATGACTTGGTCTTCCGTAGAAGTGTTGTTCTTCCGTAGGAGTCTTCACTTCATGGTCCTTGATCATCCGCAGGAATATTCACTTGGTGATTTGGTCTTGTAAGAAACATATCTACGGATTAACAATAATGTTCATCCGTAGATGTTTCTTACACTTGGTCAATTTCAGGAATCCTTCCAAGTATATTGCTTCTCCCTGTCAACAGTCACAAATCAACACACATATATATGGGTTAACCTATAGATTCAATGCACATATATATATATATATATTGACTGTTACAAGTATTAATAACAAGACTTGATTCAAGTATTAAGCCTATACAAAATGATCTAGTCCTATACACTCTAGATCCAACAATACTCCCCCTTAGGCTTAGCTCCTTGTAACCAGTCCTTCAAAACTGCAAGCTCTTTTACTCTTGCTATCATCTTATTATAGAAGTAAGATACAACTGTCTTCTGATCATCATACTTGTACTTGATCTTCATCCGGCTGATCTTTTTAGTGTATCATAGCTCAGCCCCAAAATGTCTTCTTCAGTAGTGAGTGTTTCCACTACACTATCGTTATGCACAATTTCCAGCTCATCTTCCTCTGAGATTCTGAGCTCTGACATTTCATCTATTGTAGTTCCTTTAAGCAGCCCAGCTTCATGTTTTCTTCTCTTGTATGCCTTTGCATGCAATTTATCTACAACTTGAATCATGTGCACATAAAGGCAGAGATCATTCTGAGCTTTTTCATCTGATAACTTTGGAAAGAATTTGTCGTGGAGATATGATGTATAGCTTTGATGTAACATTTTTATCTCCACGAGATCAAAAATCCTTATCTTTTCAGCCTTCTTTCCATCAGCATTTCTCAACAATACCAACTCTTTATTTCTTTCAACATATCCCCATTCGGTGATGGGATAAGAGAATTGATTTCCTTTGAGGCTTTTGATGGTTTCTGAGCTTTTGTTGCATCCAACCCTCTTTAGCATATCATCATCTACAAGAGATGAGACTTCAGCTGTTCTTCTTTTACTTTGTTTGATCCTTTTGTGCTCTTTATCATCTTTCTTTGCTTGTTTGAGCACATCATCAGTAAATCTGGTTTTCATACCATTCACAGCTACAGAGAAGTCTCTTCCCCTAAGATGGATTGGATAGTTGCATATGGGGATGCTTTGTAGATCCTTGAGGTTTTGCTCCGGAAGACTCAATAGAGCTTTCACATCATGGAAGTAATGAATTCTTCCAGATGTCCTCTTGATTACTGCACAATCCCAGTCTGGATCATATTTCTAGGCCATAATCCTGTGTTCTTCCATAGAACTGGGAGTTGTGATATGGTCATACAGTTCAATAAGAGTAGATTTCTTCTCAGTAATTTCCCGAACTGTTGTTCCCAGAGGCCATACCTTTCCAGGGATTACAGCCCTTGGCTCTCTGATCAGTTTTCCCTTTTTCTTGTGCTGATCTTTTGGTTTAACTGTTATTGGATCAGCAGCAAGTTTGCTTTGTTAGTCATGGGTTGGATGTGGAGCTGTGGTTCTGAACTTAACACCAGTTTCTAATTCCACTTTCATCACATGCTCCATCATCCTCTGCAGTTCTCCAGTTGATCTACCTTTGAGCTCATGCGGTTTGTAATTGTGGCCCTGTAACCAGCATGTCATGTTATACTTGGTTAGTTTGGCTGTGTCACAGTGGCCCAGATCTTTCTTAATTTTTTCTAATGACTGAAAGACTGTAAAGGCTTCATAATCACAGTTTGGGATTATGAATCTTGCAAATTCAAATTCTTTCAGTGCATTCTTCATTTCGGTTGAATTCATCCTCTCAACCATGTCATAAGGAAAACCATGGTTGATGAGGGTCATGAACATGCTTGAATCAGGCCTCTCTTCCATAATGTCTGCTGTGGTCAGAAGATCATCGGCCTTTACTCCCTTTTGGACAGTAGGGGACTCCATTTTGGTCAGCTCTTCCCATTCTTTATCACTTTCATCATCATCTCCGGATGATATCTTCACAGTAGACACATCTACTGAAGGTGAAGGTTCAGGGGATGGGAGCTTTTGCCTTTTTGGAGAGGCTTCTTCTTCTGATTTCTTCTTGATTGCACCCAAGTATTGTCTTTTCCGTGTATATAGAATCAATTTCTTTGGAGTTTCAGCAGTTGGTTTTGATGGTTCAACACTTGGGGCCTCTCCTTTTTCCAGATCAGAGATCATCTTTTTCAGCTTCTCTATCTCTTCATCTTTCTGTTTGATCAGCTGAACTTTATCATTTTGCTCATGTTTCAAGGATGCCTGCAACTCTTTTTCTTTTTGCAAGAGTGCATCAATTACTTCATTGTTGCATGTTGCATCCTCTCTCAGCCTTTTCAGACTTGCTTCTTTTGTCATCAGCTCTTCATCTTTCTCTTGAATGATGCCTTTCAGCTCTTGTATTCTTTGCTTTCGCTTATTTGATTTGAGTACTAGCTTGTTGTACTCAGCAACCAAAAAGCTTTTGCTGACTGGAATGTCACTATCACTTAGGTCATCTTCATGATATGCAATCACATCCTCAGCAATCTCTTGTATTTCCCTTTTCTCATCAGCAGTTTGATTATCAATCATTGGAGATGTGGGCTCAGTATCGGCTGATGGCACTTGTTCTTCAGAGTGTGTGGGTGAGATGGGAACAGTGCTGGCTTGAGATAGTAACTCAGTCTCCCCTGAGTGCACAGAGTTTAAAGACTCAGTTATCTCAAATGGTTCAGTGCTAGCACTTTCCGATGATGCTTGTTTTGGAGAATCTGGTGGTTGTTGAATAGGGGATTGGATTTGGAGTGGAGAGAGAGGTTGAGTGTGATGAGAAGGTGATAGTGTTTGTTGTTGAACTGGAGATATTGGCTGAGTGTTTTTGGTAGATGATGATGATATCAGTTATGGTGATTCATGGTGATGAATTGGTGATATTGGTTGGGTGTTGATGCTGGCTGGAGATTGTGATTGGTGAGGGGGTGTAAGGTTAGGTGATTATGTTGAAGTGGTGGTGTTTGGCTTGGTGAGTGAGAGGCTTGTGCAGAATCAGCAGATGATTCTACATCTTCATCTACCCAAACCAATTCTTGTGGCAAGTCTGCTTGGGCATCCACCACATGTGCAAACATGGGTATGTCTTCCCCCTGATACTTCCCACTAATCTTGTTGAGCACTGATTTTCCCAGGTGGGCTTGTACAAACACTTCTCCAACTCTGTCCAGCCTTGGAAGTTCTGAGTTGATCACCAGTTGTAGAAATCTTGGGAACATGTACATTTTGTCATTCCTCTGAAGTTTGACTTGTTCACTTAGACAGTTAAAGATGTGCTTGGAGTAGTTATATGTTCTACCCTCGAAGATCCCAATGATTCCTGAAGATATGTGTCGGGAAAATCTGTCAAGTCCTGACTTCCTGTTGGATATGCACTTCAGGTAGGTATGGCATAAGAATCGATACGGTTTGCACAGCCTACCCTTTTTTATCTCCCCTTTCTCAAAATCTCCATCGTACCCCATCAGGTTGAACACCTTCTCAATGTATTCATTCTCAATACATCAGGGTGCCCTATCTCTCTATCACCCAGTTCCAGACATCGTCTGATTGTGCTTTCACTAATCCGAATACGCTCATTCAGTATTTCAGCAGCAATCACTTCCTCATCTCCTTGTTGTTCAACATGTGCAGAGTTCCAAAAGTCGATTATGTGTGCCTGATGGATCACAGGCTCTGCCGTTAAGGCATAGAAGAGCCTGGACCGTCGAAGATATCTTATGATATCTCGACATCCTTCAGCCGCAGGATCATCAGCATTTAGGAACGCGCACACATTTGTTCCTTTGCGAATCTGTTTGCATCTGTAAACAACAACGAAAATCGAGTTAGCATACATGAAGTCGAATCGTTTTAATGGCAATAACCGATTAACCAGTTCCGTACTGAAGATTAGAACATGATTTACCTTCGCAATAATACTAATCGATTACTGGATAATGTTGATTATGTTTTCTTGGAACGGATTTTTGAAAGTTTGAATGAGGGGGAAAGTGGGCGATTTTCTAGGTTAAAACTGAAAAAGTGTTCTGAAAAATTGATTAATGAATTCTGAGTCAGACACCTTATTTATAACCGAACATATTAATTTCTTTTTATTAATTATGTTGGGCCCACTTTCATTTATTCCTTTCGTATACCAAGTTTATTTCCAATGCATTACTTCTTCCGCAGAACACCTGCGGAATCTTAACATCTGCGGATGACTTAACATCTGCGGATGCCTTAGCTCAAACAATGCATCTGTTTCTGCTGAAACAGAAATTTCACTAGTACTTCTACGGATGAGAAGAATTACTGAAACTTCTGCGGATGCAGAAATTTCACTGTTACTTCTACGGATGAGAAGTATTACTGAAACTTCTGCGGAACTTAAAGTTCTGTTAAAAAACTTTAAATGTATGATGTCTACTGAGTATCAATTGTTGATGTTGGACATTGTTGACTTTATTTGCATGGCAATGAAGTACAAGAAAGCAAGTGTCCTGTATCCTGCATTCAAGTTAGTGCTCAAGTTCCAATTCCTTCAGAGTAAATTAAATCAATTAACAGCTTTTTATTGTTTTTCATGCATGAACTACTCCCCCTAAATTGGTGATTAATGTTAAACTATGCATTCATCATAAATTTAAGTTGTAAACAGGCATGACAGGCATATGACAGTCTAAGTGAGAGAAAATCAGTTAATAGGACAAAGTAAACATCTTTCTTACACAATTACATGCATGCAATATATATAGAGGGATCATACTATGACTTGGCTTCTGCTGATGTTGATTAGTTGATTCATTACACACTTGATTGTAAGTATATAGATCCACTTAAATTCATACATGAGTAATGTATCAACTAGGCATGCTATTTATCATGTTTTGAAGTTTGTTAATCAGTAACTATCATGAGTTCCACATTCAATTTTCATTAGAGAATGTCCTCCGTAGGTGAGGCAAATCACTACTTTTCACACTTAATGACTATGTACATTAAGTTATAAGTTCTATCTTGAGACATATTACAGTCTCGTGAATGCTTTGATGTTGAAGCTCTTTGAATTGATGTACAATTGATCACAAGTGATTCTTGTTAGAGCTGAGATATGATCTTCATAGTCACCAGGTCTTTACTTTCGTAAAACAGAGGTGAACTTAACCCAGGTCTTTGTTGACACAAAACAGAGGGAGAATGAAGATCACACTCTTTCATCAAATTCCCAGGTCTTTGTTCACACAAAACAGAGGGAAAATGACTTTGCAAAGATAAAGATTATAAAGTATTTTACATAGTGTGCTTGTGTAAGTGATTTGATCACATCAGGAGATAACATACCTTCCTGATTCTCAAATGGAATTCCCACAGACAGTTACCTGTATCTTTTAGTTTGGCATGCTCTTAGCTTAGTTTCCACTCAAGATGAACCTACTCACATATCAGAATGATACAAGTCAGTTTGAGTTTTTGTTTAAAAACCAAGCATAGTCTACTATCATTTCCCAAACATAATGCATGCACAGATGTGCTATCAGGCACTTAAATCATCCCTAACTGTTGCTCTACACAAAGGCAGTCATATGCTTTTGATGTTTTACTCTAAGTTAATCATCCCCAAAGATTCAATCAGAAAATTAAATCTAACAGAATCAAATGCTTTAGTGAACAAATCAGCAAGCTGATTTGTTGTGTCTACTTTGACTAACTTGATTAGACCCTTTTCTGAGCAGTCTCTCAGAAAATGGTATCTGATTTCAATATGTTTTGTTTTACTATGTTGAACTGGGTTAGCAGTTATAAACATAGCAGCTGAATTATCAATATGAATTGGTGTTTGAAGGAAATTGTAACCATAATCAAGTAATTGGTTTTGCAACCAAAGTACTTGTGAGCAACCAGCTGAAGCAGTTATGTACTCAGCTTCAGCTGTGGATACAGATACATTTGTTTGCTTCTTGCACTGCCAAGAAACAAGTCTTGGTCCCAAAAACTGACATCCACCAGTTGTGGATTTTCTGTTGTTGTTACACCCTCCATAGTCACTATCTGAATATGAGAACAGACTGAAATCTCCATCTTTTGGATACCACAGTCCTAGTGCTGGTTTGCCTTTCAGATATCTGAATATTCTCTTCACAGCATTCAGATGGGACTCTTTTGGGTCTGATTGATACCTGGCACAAACACAAACAGCAAACATTATGTCAGGTCTACTGGCAGTTAAGTACATTAAAGAACCGATCATTGATCTATACAATCTTTGATCTACTGATTTTCCAGCAGGGTCAGGCACAATCTTATCTATTATTGAGGCAGGTGTCTTGCATGAAGTTGAATCAGCAAGATTGTACTTCTTCAAAATTTGATGAATGTACTTTTCTTGATTGATGAAAATTCCATCTGTTTTCTGATGAACTTGTAAGCCAAGGAAGAATGTCAATTCTCCCATGGAGCTCATCTGAAATTCAGATTTCATTAATTCTTCAAAGCTTTGACACAGTTTCTTGTTGGTTGATCCAAATATTATGTCATCAACATATATTTGAACCACCAAAAGATCTTGATGTTCATGTTTGAGGAAGAGTGTTTGATCAATTGTTCCTCTTTTGTATCCATTCTTCAGCAGGAAAGATGAGAATGTGTCATACCACTTTCTGGGTGCTTGATGAAGACCATACAAAGCTTTGTCAAGCTTGTATACTCTATGTGGATAATCAGGATCTTCAAATCCAGGGGGTTGAGCCACATAGACTTCTTCATCAATTTTCCCATAGAGGAAGGCACACTTCACATCCATTTGATAGACTGTGAACTTCTTGAATGAGGCATAAGCTAGGAAGACTCTTATAGCTTCAATTCTTGCAACTGGTGCAAAACTTCATCATAGTCTATCCCTTCTTCTTGAGTATATCCTTGAGCAATAAGCCTTGCTTTGTTTCTCACGATTATACCCCGGTCATCCAACTTGTTTTTGAATAGCCACCTTGTTCCAATTGGATGTTGACCTTGAGGCAGGTCTACAAGATTCCACACCTTCTGTTTTCTGAATTGTTGAAGTTCTTCTTGCATGGCCTCAATCCAGCTATTGTCCTTTAGAGCAGCTGTAATGTTGGCAGGAACTGTTGAGACAAAAAGCAGGTGAACAAGCAAATGTTTGCCACCCTCCTTTACTCCTTGTAGTTCTTGCATTCAGGTCTCCAATGATATTATCTGTTGGGTGAGACTTGTGAATTCTGCTTGATGAGACACCATCAACCGAAATTGTGGATTCTAAGTTTGAGAAACCCATTGAAGCAGATGGATTCAGCTGAGAAGTTGAGTCTATGAAATAATCAAATGGCTCATGTTCATTAGGATCAGCTTGAGCATCAGTTGCTGCTGGGTTGTCTTCTTCCGCAGGTAGTTCTACGGAAGCATTTTGTTCTTCCGCAGGAGTAACTGCAACATCTACGGAGGCATTTTGTACTTCCGTAGGAGTTACATCACCATCCACGGATGAACATTGTTGATTTGCTGGCATGGTTTGTTGATTCAGCACATCCTCCCCATTCCTTTGATCAGTGGCTGAAGTAGGACTTACATCTGCGGATACTGGTGCATCTGCGGATGTATTTACATGTGCTGCAGATGAAGGATTTGCTTTCCGATGTAACTTCATGCTGCTGACTTGATTCTTGCTGAAGTGCAGTGAAGGTTGTGCTCTTGGTGGGTCAGCTGTCAGGGGCACTTCATTCAAACTTGGAGGCACAAATGGATAGCATGTATCCGCAGAACCTGCATTGATCAAATAACCAGTGTTAAATGATTCAGTTAATGCATCTATATCGAATAACCAAGATGATCCTTTTACATTTGTAGTAAACATGGATTCATCAAAAGAAACATTGGGAGTCTCTTCAACTATATTATGTTCTGGAATATAGACTCTATATGATTTAGAAGTGGATGAATATCCAACAAAGAAACCATCATAGGCTTTTTCAGAAAATTTTCCCAATTGTTCTTTAGTATTTAATACAGACACATGACACCCAAAAGCTCTAAGATATCCTATAAAAGGTTTTCTTTTAAATAAGAGCTCATAAGGAGTTTTATTATGTTCTTTGACAATTAATGTCCTATTTTGAACATTGCAAGCTGTATTCACAGCTTCTGCCCAGAGAGTTATGGGCAACTGAGAATCAGCTAGCATTGTTCTGGCTGCTTCTATGAGAGTTCTATTTCTTCTTTCAGCCACTCCATTTTGTTGTGGAGTTCTTGGTGCACTGAATTGTCTTGCTATCCCTTTGTTCTTGCAAAAAGAATCCAGATCAGCATTAACAAATTCAGTTCCATTATCACTCCTAAAAATTTTAACTTTTAAATCAAGTTGATTCTCAATCTTGATCACAAAGTCCATTAATGTTTCAGATGTTTCACTCTTATGTTTTAAGAAAAAGACCCATGTGAATCTAGTGAAATAATCTACTATCACCAAACAATATTGCCTTTTTCCAATGCTCATCACATTGGTTGGACCAAATAGATCCATGTGAAGCAATTTGAGTGATGTAGTGTTAGTGTTGATTATCTTGGATTTATGTGTCACTCTATGTTGTTTTCCTTTGTAACATGAAGAACAATGATTAGAACAATGAAATTCTTTCTTTGGTAAACCAATGACCAAGTCATTTTTCACCAATTTATTCATGTTCTTCATGTTGGAATGAACAAGCCTTCTATGCCACAATTGTGATTCATCTTCTGAAGACTTAGACAGCAGGCATGTCTCATGGCTTGTGAGTGATGTGTTGTTCATATCCAAAATGTATGTGTTTCCTTTTCTTGATGCTTTAAGAAGGATCCAGTCTTCTGGAACTGCAAAACCTGGCTTAAGAATGTAACAATTAGAGTTATCAAATAGTGTTGTATAATTTTGATCACAAATTTGAGAAACACTAAGTAAGTTATACTGCAAATTTTCACAGTAATTTACTTTTTCAAATGTTAAAACTCCATTTGTTACCATTCCCTCACCAACGATTTTACCTCCCTTCTTATCCCCACCAAATGCCACATAAGAGGCATGTTTATGTTTGAAGTCATGGAGAAGTGCACAGTTTCCTGTCATATGTCTTGAACAACCACTGTCAACATACCACTTGTTGTCAGCTCTCCATGATTGTTCCTGCACACAAAAAGAAATTAGTTAGAATTGACAACCCAAGCCTTAATTGTCTTGGGTTTGCCAGAAGTGTCAACAATAGTTACTCCTTCATAAATTAATCTTGAAGTTTCATTATTAGTTGTTTCTTTTTGATGTGATGGTGGTGAGGATGATTCTGTTGAAGATGATTCAGGTTTTTGGATGTCTTCATGCTTATCTGAGTCTTTCTTCAACTTATCTTGTTTTGGTTGATATTTTAACTTTGAGGAAGATCTTGTAGTTTTGAAAGTTTCTTCATCTTTCAGCTTTGATTGAGGTACAGGAGTTCCTTTTGCAAAGTTATCAAAGAAGCCATCAGCTGCTTTAGTTTGTTTATCTGACAAATCCACCTTTTTGAGGTGTCTTAGACTGTGTTGGTGCTTTCTTCTTCAAAGTCTTGTCCGCAGCAGAGGATCTTTCTTTGACTTTTGTTGTTCTTTCTGAATCTTTGTCTCTTTGTCACTTTCTGAGGATTGAGAATCTGATTCAGATGATGCATCTTGTGACTTCTTTTTGCTCTTTTTCTTGTTCTTCTTATTAAAATAACATTCCTGAGTTGAATGGTTATTTTTGTCACATATGGCACAGTGTTTGTTGAAGTAACAATCAGCAGTCATGTGATTGTTCATATTGCAAATGGAACAATAGCTGCTGAAATAGCATTCATCAGTATTGTGATTCTTTATATCACACCATTTGCAATATTTTTCTGAATTTTCTTCAGATTCAGCCTTCTTTTTATTGTTCTTTTTCTCACTTGCTGAAACATCAGTTGATTTCTTCTTGTTTTTGTTGGGAGCATCATCAGTGTTTCTTGTTTGCCTTTGTCTGCCTTTTGTTGCTTGATATTCAGCTTTTTCTGTGCATGTTTGTTGGCATCCCTTTTAACCTCGTCCGTAGATTCGGTTTCTATCTTCCGTTGCTTTTCTGCGGACTCAGTAGTTTTTGCCTTCCGCAGATGATCTACGGACTCAGTATTTTTGCTTTCCGCAGATGTTCTATGGATTCTTCAGATTTCTCTTTCCGCAGATGTTCAACACTTGAATTTTTCTTTTTCTTTGTTGAAGTTTGTTGTTTCTTACCTTTATCTGAAGAAGACAAAGGTACCTCAGCACTTGGTCCGCAGCTATCAACCTTGTGAAGGTTCAGTTCTTGAAGTCCTTCATTCAATTCAGCAATCCTCTTGCAGATAGTCTTCAGCATGTTTCGTTTCTTTGGAGGATACTGCAGCTTTGATTCTTCAAGAACTCGTGGAAGACCAGTTTCAACTTGAACATTCTTACCAATGTTCAGTTGATCAGTATCATGTTCATCAGAATCATCCAAGTCATCATATTTATCAAGATCTGATTCATTATGTTTAAGTGATTCTGATTCAGTAGATTCAGTTTCACTTATCTCAGCTTCATTGTTGTTGTTTGTTTGTATATCAATTTTGGTGCTTGGCACAAAATGATTTGACAAAGTGTTTGTCATTGTTTCAGGTAAGGTTGTATAGTTATCATTAATAGGTGGTGCAACAGCATTATAACCCAACCCGTACTTGCTCTTTGATTCAATATGAGAGTTTAGCAACTTCTCATATTGCTGAGATGATAGTTGAAACTTCTGAAGTTTCACTTCAGCAGATGCATGATCAGCCATGGATTTTGTTAAGGAAGTGGTCAAATGCTCAACTTGTGCTTTAAGGCTATAATTTTCAAAAACATATTTTTCTAAATCTTTTTATAAAGAACTAATTTTGATTTGATATAATTTATGTTCTCTTACGTGAGATTCATTCAAAATCATTGTTTCCTTTACTTTATCAGCCAATTGTTGAGCATGGACTCTATATCGTTCAACTTCCTCAACGCATGATGATGAACATAACCTGTCTTTTACCTCTCTGGCCATAGGAGGAACTTTGTTTTCCATATGTGCCATCAGTGCTTGATTCTCTTCCAAAACTTCCTTCTCATACATACTCTAGTCACATGTTCCATCTTGAAGTATGATCAGCCCTGACTCCTTGGAGTTGCTCGGTCCTGCTGATGCATTTGTGGCTGGTGGGGATGTTAGCTGAGGTTGTCTGTGCAGAGATCTTTGAGAGGTGGATTGCTGATTATGATATTGCTGTTGCTGCTGATGTTGATGCTGCTGATGCTGCTGAGATGATTGTTGGTTGCATTCTCTAGAGAAGTGTCCATAGAGATTGCACTTGAAACATCTGACTTTTGACTTGTCAACACCTATCTTTGATGTTTTACTAGCTGCAGCCAAATTCTTGTTTCTCCTCAGGTATTGCTTAGCTCTGTAAGCAATCATAGCCATCTGCCATTGTAGATCCATCTCTTCTACTACATCCGGAGGCAGTTCCTCCAAATCTTGTTGGCAGATGTTTGCTGATGTAAGTGAACTTCCAAGATATGCTTGAAAGCTAGAACTAAAAGCTGCAAAGTCTGCTTTTTGTTCTTCAGAATCCAATATCACAGTTATTGGTTCTGATTGTTTGTTTTGTTGAGAAGGGTTTGCAGTTGCTGTAGTATCTCTTTTCTCAGCAGATCTACCTTTTTCCTTTTGGTTCTTACTTTGAGATGATTTCTTAGTTGGTTTAGCGGCATAGAAACCAACTTCTTCTTCATCATCACTCAAAGTGCAAGAGTTATCACCTTCATTTTTGAGATAAATGCACTTCTTGCATTTTTGGGTTCTTTGAAGTGATAAGGTGAGACATGAGTTCTCACACTCTTGTTTCTTGATTGTTCATCCAGTTCAAGAGCTTCTACCTTTGCAACCAATGTATCTAGACCGGTGTCTTAAGATCTATTATGTTCTTGAACATGGACACAGTCTGCTTCCAACTTTCAGGCAAAGTGTGGAGCATTTTCTTGTTGAGTTCCTCAGTGGTATATTTCAACTCCAAGATGTTCATCTCAGTAACAAGTTGCATAAATCTATGGAGTTGTTGAGGAATTGATTCACCCTCAATATGATGAAAGGTTTCATATTGTGATCTGAGGGTGTCTTTCCTTATGCTTCGGATCTCATCACTCCCTTCACAGAGAGTGTGGAGAATCTTCCACAAGGAATTTGCTGTTTTATAGTTCTCGAACCTGACTAAGATCTCTTCTGACAAAGCCATACTAAGCAAACTGTATGCTTTAATATCGACTTTGACCTTCTTGACATCATCAGGTGACAAGTCTTTAGTGCTGATAGGCTGATTCTTGTCATTATAATCCGGCCCAAGAGTGGGTGGAATATAAGGACCCTCAGTGATGGACTCCCACAAGTCAGAATCTGTGTAGCTCACATGATTCCTGAACTTGATCTTCCAGGATTTGAAATCAGCTTTGGTTTCCAACTTCGGCGGTTGATAAGAACCTCCACCAAAAGTACTCATGATTAAGTCAAAGTTATAAATCGAAACTTGAATGTTAAAATAGACAAATCTATCAAAGACTCAGATCTAGTATTCAATTGTTTTGAATATAGATCTAAATCAAACAAGAATGAGAGAATGCTTGCTGAACGATAAGTCTCTGATTTAATTGTTTGAAAATCAATTAAACAAATTTAATACTGATAGATCAATTGATCTAAATCAATGAGCACCAGGCTCCTGATACCACCTGTGAATCCAAGGATCTCAATTAAGGGATTATCAGTATTAAAATAAATCAAATCAATGATCGTGGAATTATCATTAATTGACGTTTAATTGTATTTATGATTATCGATGAACACAACCACAGAAACACAGTAAACGTAGACTCAATAATTATTCAACGTATTTCATTAATTATCATGTAATGATTATAAAAGAATAATTAAGAATGACTATGAACAATGATTTCTGTGAATCGAATAATGTTTGATGTTGATGAGACGGCGGCTAGGGTTGCACGATGATGTAACTCTTGACAGCCGTGATATTGCTTGATTGTGTTCTCTGGAGATGTGAAACCTAGGACTCGTATTTATAGATGGTTGGAGTCAGTTAGGAAACACCGGATCTCTTGGGATTTGATATTGATTGGTTTGACTTGTTTGACTTGATGATATTTGAAATCACACAAGTATGTTGTTCTTCCGCAGGAGTCTGGTAGTCCGCAGAACTTTTGTTCTTCCGTAGATGACTTGGTCTTCCGTAGAAGTGTTGTTCTTCCGTAGGAGTCTTCACTTCATGGTCCTTGATCATCCGCAGGAATATTCACTTGGTGATTTGGTCTTGTAAGAAACATATCTACGGATTAACAATAGTGTTCATCTGTAGATGTTTCTTACACTTGGTCAATTTCAGGAATCCTTCCAAGTATATTGTTTCTCCCTGTCAACAGTCACAAATCAACACACATATATATGGGTTAACCTATAAATTCAATGCACATATATATATATATATATTGACTGTTACAAGGATTAATTACAAGACTTGATTCAAGTACTAAGCCTATACAAAATGATCTAGTCCTATACACTCTAGATCCAACACCACGTTTAGTAATACGTCCTCCTTTGTCACCTGCAAAAATTACTCTTCCACCATTATATGACTGAACATCTTGAAGTAATGATAAATTTCCAGTCATATGTCTTGAACAACCGCTGTCTACATGCCATAAGCTTTCAATATTCTTTTGTGGTTGTCCCTGCATAAGTAAAAGAATTATTTAGTCTTTGGTACCCAAGTCAAACAAGACTTGAGCATATTCTGTGTTGCAGTTAGACAAAATGATTTGAAATTGTTATATTTGTTTTGCACATCAGTCTTTTCCTTAACACTTCTCAATTTGATGTTATCTTTTAAATCATTTTTCAAATTCTTGTTCTTTTCGACATCATTAGCATATTTAACCTTTGATTTCATTGGTTTTGAAAATTTTCCACGAGTAAAAAACAATTTTCTATTGTGAGCAATAGAATTATGAAATCGTTGTTTGCTTAGTGATTTTTTTCAAAAAGGACAATTATTTGCAAGATGATTTATGTTTCCACACTGATACATTTCCTTTGTTGTGTGTCAAAAACAAACTGTGGGTGACAATTATGAAAATTGTCATAAAAACCAAAGTCAGATTGACTGTTTGGTTTAACTTTCTGCACAGTCTCTCGAATCTTTGCTTCATTTGATAATTGCTTGTTCATCTTAGACATATTCGAGGAAATGGGTGATTTATGACCACTTGTAAGGGGAGGTTTAACTGCTGTGACTTTTAGAATGGATGGTGCTGGAATTGGACCAGTCTTAGAATGTGCTGGAGAAGGACCAGGCTTTGTTATTCGAATAGATGTTGGAGAAGGACCAGGCTTTTGAATTTTCAAAATTGATGAGGAAGGAGCAGTCTTTTACATATCTGGGCTACACATATCTTGTTTCACAGGGTTAGCATTCTGATGAAGTTTATTTTTAAAGAATCGAAAATTCGTTTCTTTAAAAATATAATCTTCATCTTCAATTAAACCTTTAGAAACAAATCTATTTTTAAAATCTTTTTCAAGATTCACTTTATGATTTGCCCTTTGACTTTCATTCAAATTACAGTTTATATTTGATTTTATTTCATTTGAAGCAACATACTTTTCATTCCTCAATGAAGTTTGATTACAATCAGATTTGAAATTTTTTACATTCATATTTTTCAAACTCTCTCTTTTATTCTCACTATCACAATCACTACCCCACTCTTCAACCAAACCATCCACCTTCACATTATCTGCACAAAATTTTCAGTTGATTGTTTAGTTTTTGTTATTGTGATTGGATCAACAGTCAAATTTATTTTAACTGAAGGTTTTAAGTCTGAGGAAGGTGAAAAACCTATCCCATAACTCATATCACAATCAGAAATGACATCAGATGAAAGCAAACATGAATAATCATGATTAATTGGAGGAGTGATGTTTGAAAATCTAACACCACATTTTCCTCCTTTTATCTTCTGTGTCATTTGAGATTTGATAATTCCTTCAACCATATTTGATGAAAGTTCAAACTTTTCAACAGTCAATTTAGCCAAGGCTAGTTCACTATTGAGTCTATTGATTTCTAAGGCGAGTTCATTATTTCTGTGTGTCAAATCATTATTTGTACATTCTTTATCATGAAGATTTAATTGTAAGTTGTACACAGTGTTATTTAGACCTTCAAGTTTTTCTTTAAAAATCTTTTCATTTGACTTGTGTTTTCGAGCTTGATATTGAAGTTTTTCAACTTCCATTATCAAGTTCTCATTATGAACTCTGTACCTTTGAACTTTCTCAATACATATATTTGTGCATAAATCATCATATACCTTTGGTTCTGAGCTTCCTCTTTCATATTCTTCAACCTTCTTTACCATGAAAGCTTTCATAGCATCAACTTGTTCTTCCACTAGAGCAACGTCAACAGTCTTTGAATCTTCAAACTGGCATTTGACTGGAGGCTCAACAGTATACTCTTCAACATCTATCTTTTATCAACAACTCTTGTCACCTTTAACTTCTTCCTTCTCTGCTTCCTTCTTATCAAACAAACCATCCAACAGATCATCAGATACAAACTCAGCAAACAAATTCTCCTCCTCTTCTGGTTCAGTAACAATCTTAGCAATCAAAGCTGTAGATAACTTCAAATCAAGAGCTTACATCTGGTCTGACCAGTCATATTCAGCATTAGTGTGTGAAACCAATGCTTTGTTACCTCCAGAAGTACTTGCTTTATCTTTCTTTGTTTCAACCTCCACAGTGACCATTCTTTTGGGTCCTTCAGCTTGACCAGACTTGGGTTCAGTACATTCTCTAGCAAATGACCTGGTTTATCACAGTTGTAACATCTCAGGTTGGACTTGTCAAAACCAATTTTGTTAGAGTTGTTTACTCCAAACATCTTTCTTTCAGTTCGTCTAGCAAAATTCTTAGCCCTGTATACCACCATTGCCATTTGGTACTTGATGTCATTTTCTTCCACATCATCAGGATTTACTTGTTGAAGATCATCAATCAATACATTTGGAGCAGTGAGTCTACCAGCTATGAAAGCTTCATTGCTTGACATGAAAGTAGTGAATAAGGCAAGATGTTCTTCAGCAATCTGAATAGTCTGTTTTGAAGGATTTGTGGTAGCAACATAAGCATGTTGAACACTCTGTGGAGCTGGAGTTTGAGGGATTTGTTGATGGATGATGGGGGAATAATGTCGAGCAGCTGGAATTTGAACTTGAAGGTTCATTACTGGTTGAATATCTAAAGATGCTGAACTTCCTGTTTGCTGTTGCTGACACATCTGAGTATAACTGACATAGTAATTAGGATTACTAGCCATTTTAGCATAAAGAGCAGTTGCTTCAGCACCCAAAGAACTTAAATGATTTGCAGCTCTCTGCTTATCATCCATTTCATAAGACTTGATAGTGGATATTAAATCAGTCAGAGGAAGAGTATACAAGTCTTTTGTTCTTTTGATGAGAGTACAGTTGTGATTCCAACTGTAAGGAAGTGAATTCAGCAGCTTTTTGTTAACCATGATTGGTTCCAGTGTTATTCCAGCACTCTTCATTTTTGTAACCAGTTTCACAAACCTGGCTATCTGGACATCCAACAACTCACCCATAACATGATTAAACATGTTAAACTCTTGATTCAGCATATCCTTCTTGCTTTCCCTAATGTCTTTGTTACCCATGAAATGAGTTTCCAATGCATCCCATAACACCTTCGCTTCTCTGAACTCTTTAACTTATGAGAAATTTCAGTAGTCAAGGCCATAGTGATAGCAGCATATGCCTTGTCATCAAGCTCAAATCTCTTCATATCATCCTCATCCCACAAGTGTTCGGGTTTGTTGACCATCTCCCCTTTATCATTCTTGTACAAGGGGATATAAGGACCATACTTGATCGACCTCCACATCTTAGGTTCAGTATAAATAACATGATTCTCGAACCTATAAGCCCAATCAGCATAATCATCTTCGCTGAGAAGTCTAGGTGGATTATTCCCAGTGCCAATTTCAGTATCAAGATGAAGAGATGTAGTAAGATGCTTCGAATTAGGAGTTGATGAAGACATGTTGATCAGAAAATCAAAACCAGACTTTTCGTGCGAGAACAAACTTCGTGCGACAACTACTTTCGCGCGAGTACAACTTTTGCGCGAGATTCCAAATCGTGCGAGATTCCAACTTATCCACCAAGCGAAATCGCGTGAAAAAGCAGAATAACTGCCTGTGCGAAAATGCAGTTTTCGCACGCGAAAAATCCTGAACGTTTTCACACAATTGGTTTTCCAATTTGTGAATTTTACCAATTTTTCACCTCAAATTAACTGATTAGTTCCAATTTGATTCATTTTAGTTCAAATTAATCAGTTTTCTTTCAATTTTAAGTCCAAATTTAATCAAATTCAGTCCAAATGATCACTTTTCTTGAATTTTCAGCATCATAACATCTCCATATCGAATTCTCAATCACCAAGTGAATAAGTAAGATGAAGAATGTGTCAAATCAGCAAAAAACGTCTTCTAATCTTGGTTCTAGAGCCAAAAGCTCTGATACCAATTGTAATTGAGATTGGAAGAAGAGAAATGATGATGATGATAATGATGGTGGAAATGATGGTGATAATAATAATGATGATAATGCTAATGATGATGATGATGATGGAGGTGATGTTGGAGACTTATCGTCTAATCCTACTGGTAATACTAGCACTGACAATGTCTCAGGACCAAGTGCTAGTGATCCAGAAGGATATGAACCATTGGACCCTGCCACTGAAGACTTATACGAGAAAGAGTTATATTCTTTTCAGCAATCTGCATCTTCTGGAGCTAAAGAAGAAGATTTTGACTTATTCGATGATGTAGATGAGCCAAATGAGTATACTGGTATTTTTGGGAACAACTTACAGGACTTATTTAAAGATATTGATCTGGAAGAAGGAGAAATTCCTACAGAGTCTGTAAGTGATCCAACTCCTACTGGTACAACACAAAAGGATTCTACTGGACAAATTGCTTTATATACCAAAGGAGGATTACAGTTCCGAGCACCACCACCACCTATAGAGACTCACTTTTTGTTTGTATCTAAGCCTAAAGACAAATATGGTGAGATATCACATGTGATTAGCTGGCTTTTGATGGTGAGAAAAAGATGTATGTTATAAAGAGAAGGAATGGAGAGATAGATTACCTGAAAAGCACTCAAGACTTTCACACATTACGAGCTGCTGATCTATATGTAATGGGTAAAGCTCCATTTTTTAATGAAAGTAACCATGGAGAAACTGAACTAATGTGGTCAAAGATTAGAAGAGAGATGAGAACTAATTTCAAGGACTTCAAAACTGCAAAGCAAAGGTGATTGATGACTCTTCTAGAATTGATGAAAATACCAAAGCTCCAATGAAGATCAGAGTCTATCAACATCCGAAATACATAAAGAAAGTCCCAGTTCATGCTCCTGTCCTCCAAATTCTTTGAAGCAATTTATATCTTGGAGTTGTGAAAAGGATTCAGGTCAGGCTGTGATCAAATGTATTGATAGATCATACAGAATCATTGATCCAGCTGACTTAATAAAGTTTGGCAAAGACGAATTGAATAAGCTGCTACATTGTCCTATCTCAGCTGACGAGTCTGTTTACTTTTGATCTTGCCAGTATGTTTGGATGAGTAATCGGATCCTAAGAAATAAATGGTATGCATATTCTGGCACATACAAGAAAGCTAACGTTGATTTTGACTAAGTGTGTTTCATCGAGCCTAGGGGGAGATTGTAGAAGACTATATAAGGCTCGGCAAAACAACGAAAGCTAAATGAAGATGTTGATGATCAAGATGCGAAAATGAAGTCAAGCGAAAGACTGAAGTCACACGAGAAGAAGGAGTCGCGCGAAAGGTTGATCCGCGCGAAAAGCATGTGTCGCGCGAGAACTTTTGTTTTAGTATAAATATGTATTTTTCGCTTTTGTAGCTTTTCAGTTCAGATAGTTCTAATTTGCTTTGTAATTGTTCTGTGCATTTCACATAAGATTGTGATCACATTGATTATCAATTGAAGTCCTTTTGATCCATCATTTCTCTTCTTCCAATCTCAATTACATTCCGCATTCTTGAGATTGAGATCTTGGTTGTTGTTCTTGGGAATTGACCGAGTTTTACAATTGAGAAATAATAATAATAATAATAATAATAATAATAATAATAATAATAATAATAATAATAATAATAATAAAAATACATTATTGTTATTTTAATTTTTATAACTTATTTTTTATTTACATATTTAAAAATATAAGATATAGATACATAAGAAGTTAAAAGTAAGCTACAAGACTTACCAAAAAAATTAAGTTTTGTAACTTATTAATTATTCTTAAAATAAAAAAGTACATGAGATAAAAGATACAATAAAAAAGTAAAAGTAAGCTACAAGACTTGCCAAAAATGAAATAAAGTATACTATGATTACAATAGAACGAACGTACGATTATAACATAATATCTCAAATTTTGATTTGAATAAAAGTTTGGTTTCACTACTAGGCAAAGTATGTTTTGAACATAGGATATGCACAGAACTTCAAATTGAACTTGTTTTTTTTAAGAAGTTTGAGTTTAAATCTTCAATTTTTAACTGTTTCATTCACTATTGAATGATGTAGGAACTGAAGTAACTAGTCTATGATCTGTGATTTAATGCCATCTTTAGTGTTCTAATACTGGTGAGCATTTGGGTTCAAGCCGTGGTGTGGTGGAGCTCAGTGGCGGAGCTTGAACATCCCCGTAGGGGGGGCGGGGGCGAAACTAATTTTGTTTAGGGGGGCGAACTCGAGATTTATATAAAATTTACACTACCGGGCCAAAAATTTACACTAACGGGCTAAAATTTAACACTACCGACGAAAAAAATAGGGGTCCCCCCCCCCCCCCCCCCGCCCCTCACTATCCTCCGCCATTGGTGGAGCTCGTGGTGCCTTTTTATGATCTCCAACACACCGCAAGATAAGACCTTTGGGGTGTTGGTCATGAGGTGAAAGATTGTAGAATCATAAGTTATACAATAAGAAAAGGTCCTTTGGGGTTTTGATATGATTAATTACATGTGTTGAAAAAAAGGCAAAGTATAGTAAGGCACACACATAGATTTATGAAATACCCTTTAGACACAATTCTTACCTTAAGAACACAACCCTTGAATCACACTATCATTCCTGCCTCTTATAGTACGATCATCGCAATTTTCACTACTGGATTTACGCAACGTATGATATACGATAACCCAAAAGACCCAAAAGGTTCTTTGGGGAATCCGTAAATCATAAATAATATGAAATATGCAAGATATTGTAAACGGAAATGCGGTCTGAACATAATATACCAATAGAAGATAAAAAAAATACAATCCACACAAACCAAATAGCAAATAACATGTAAAAATTAATTCTACCTCAATAACCAAACACGAAATCAATTAGCAGAACAAAACTAACGCAAAGAATACAAATATCATTCTAAATGTCACTCTAAAAGCACTGAAAAGAGGAAAGTAAATTTTGAGAAAACATGAGTTAAACTTAAACCTAAAACCTACCAATTAGTATTAATCAATGTTTTCAAAACAGACTGGACAACGGTTCACCTGTTGGACTGTTTGGATTGGTCGAATCGGATGACGTCATATATATAAAATTAATATTATTAATATATATCTAGTTCTAAAACAATGTATGAAAATACTATATACTTTAGAGTGGATTTACATTTTTAATAAATATGAACACTTATGTAACTAAAACAAAATTACTAGATTAATTAAACAATAAGATTATGATAGTAAAAGAAAATTTAAAAAAATTGAAACCAAATCGGCCAGCAGCTCCGGTTCAACGGACTCACCAGTCTGACCGCTAACCGGGCGATTCAAATAAAAACGGTTCAAATACACAATCAGACTGGTTTTATAACCAGTTTCCGGTCCAACTGGTTTGGTCCGGTTCTAAAATCAGTGGTATCAATAAATGGTATTTCTTTTAAATTAGAGAACAAAAACTCGAACCTTAGCCATACAAGTACAAAAATAACCCAAAACCACTGACAAAATGGAAGATTGAATGACAAACCAAACAATTTGTCTAAAAGTATCCATTAAATTCGCTTTTTAAAAAATTAGGTATGGAAGGTCAGTGCCCAACACTAATAACATACCATCACTGTAGATACCGATCTCATAATTGTTATGAAAACCATAGCTTTTATTAGATACCGATTTACTCCAATTCTTTTTACAACTTTAACTATGAACAAGTTTAAACAGTGATTATTGACAATGAATATGTGATTAAGAATAAAGAAAATAGACAATTTTAATTAAACCTATACATAACTCATATATTTATTCGTGTTAAAGACATCAATCCTAGCCTAAACACATCCGTGTAACCGGAGCACAACCCGTTTAACCATTTATCCGAACATCTCAAATGGATTATAATCAAGTTGTAAACAGGTTAAACGCATTGCCGGGTTGTAAAAAAGAGGTTAAACAATCATAAATAGGTTGTCGTGTCTACATGCATACTTGAGTACGTAGGTTGACATGATAAATATAACAACCTGAAACTTGATTATTTTCATATCGTGTTAGAAATTGTCATCTTCAACTACACTGAAATAAAAACCATAAAATGAAACTAAAAATAATTCACAACGAGAATTAAAAAAAAAAAGAATTAAGCTTGAATGTTACAGAAAACGAAATTATTAAAAAATAAATGTGACAAAAACAAGTAGAACTACCAATTGTAAGACAAAATAAATGTACGGTGTCCCTATAGATGTATAATGGAACAATAATAGATCAATGGTGGTGCGTAAATGACACTTGACCAAACCCATTCGTATAAACACCAAATGGGTGCCATTTTGTGTGAACCACATCGAACCCACTCTTCACCCGGGTCCCATTATGTGATTGTGTTTTTTTCCACTCGCACCGACAGATCTATCTCCCCTTTAATCACGTGAGCCACCTGCAAAAACTCATTCTAAGATCACCATGTACCTTTCACACCCTTTTAAAATAATTAATTTCATGTGTGAGTTGGTTTCTAGTGTTCAAATCACCTCCAAATTCATAATATACTAAAACTTCATAATTAATAAATACGTATAGCCCTTTACAAAACATCATAATTGGTAAATTTATCCATTTTTATTAAAAGTAGTTTATGTAATGATTAATTTGCTTTTATTACTACTAAAACTTCATAATTAATAAATTTCTCCATTACAAACCTCATAATTGGCAAATGAGATAGAAACATATTTCACGCTGTAAACTGTTTAGTGGCATATATATCCATTTGTAAGTGTTTATTAAATTTTTTAGGAGGTTAATATTGTCATAATGATAAATTGTGTGTACATGTAATTATAATTTTTGTTTGGGTATATATGCATTTAAGGGATGTTTACAATGATATATATGCAATTGATCCTAAATTCATAGAGGGTTTGATATTTTACAAGGAGTTCAAATTTCAAGTTTAGTAATTAATAATAAACTACAAATTAAAATCTCGCGATGCGGCACATTTATGAACTTCGATAGATAAGCTATGGCGATGACATTAATATGATTAAGTAGATAAAAGAGACATATGAAGCTGCGGCGATTGAGTGACTCGTTTCTGGAGATCGAAATATAGATAGAAAACAGTTAATACTAATGTTTTTCGGCCGATATCGGTTTCATTCTTCATGATACTAGCACGTCATCGTCACTCGAGTTGATATGACTTATGATATCTTATTTTGAATACAACCTTGTTTTTAATCAAATTTTATCAGGACGCCAAGAAAAAAAGTTAATGATGCACATATTATTTTTTTATGTAAGAAATTAATTAACGAAAGTTATTGAAAATTCAAATTAATTAAAACTTAATAGGCTAAAAGCGTATATTATATACAAAACATGAAGTCGACTTGAAACATTATAAATTTAAAGGTGTAAGCTAAAAATTCAAGAGGATGTAAGATGAAAATTTAAGTAGTGCTCGGTAGCATATGCTATAGTATGACTGTAAACGAGCCGAGCTAAGTCGACCCAGCTCGGCTCGTTTATTTTAACGAGTTCAAAGTCCCAGCTCGGGCTTGCCAGCCAATTTATTTGTTTTAAAAAAAACTAAACAAACAAACAAACAAACATACCCAGTGTATTCCGCTGAAGAGCAGGGTCTGGGAGGGGTATGTGGTGGCAAGTCTTTCCTCTATCCTGAGAGATAGAGAGACCGCTTCCGAAGAGACCCCCCACTCGTTAACAAAGGCGGTAACCATAACAATCATAATAATCATAATCATAATAATCATAATCATAATAATCATAATACATATCATTCAACACATAGGTAACTATCGCATCACATGCAGAGTTAGATAGTGCGCGCATCATAAAAAGCGACATGTAACACCCAAACAAGGGAGATGAAGAAAAAAAATACACCTGACGCGGGAGGTTCCGTCCCACCCACAAATCCCACTAAAAGTCCTTAATTTTTATTCTACGCCTCCACTCACTCCTATCCTCGATCATGTGCTCAGAGAGGTGCAAGTCTATCATATCTCGCCTAATAATCTCATCCCAAGTCAACCTAGGTCTACCTCTACTCCTCCGACCCTCTACGCTGATGTTCTCTACTGCTCTAACAGGTGCTGCCATCGTTCTCCTCTTCACGTGCCCAAACCATCTTAGTCTTCCATCTCGTATTTTATCTGTGATACATGCCACCTGTATCCTCTGGCGAAAGACGTCGTTTCTGATCCTATCTAATCTTGTGTGTCCACACATCCACCTCAGCATTCGCATTTCTGCGACCTCTATTTGTCTTTCTTGCGATTTCTTTATAGCCTAACAGTCTGTGCCGAATAGCATAGCTGGGCGTACTGCCATTCTGTATAGTTTTCCCTTTAGTTTTGGTGGGAACCTCTTATCACACAGAATCCCTGATGCTGCTCTCCACTTGCACCATCCTTATTACACACGGTGGGCTATATCGCTGTGTATCTCTCCGTCTTCCTGTATATACGAGCCAAGGTATTTGAACCTACACGTCCGGGGGACCGCCATGCCCTGTATACTGATTTGGGTGTCCTCTTCGGCCTCACCACTAAAGTTACAATGCATGTATTCTGTCTTTGAGCGACTTATCGTTAGGCCCCTGCGTTCTAGTGTTGCTCTCCACTGTTCTAATCTCTCGTTAAGCACCGTCTTAGATTCTGATATTAAGACAATATCATCTGCAAACAACATACACCATGGGACTGGCTCTTGTATAGACTTGGTCATCTCGTCCAACACAACTGTGAAGAGGAATGGGCTCAATGTCGATCCTTGGTGGAGTCCCACTTCCACCGGGAAGAAGTCTGTGTCTCCAACAGGTGCTCGTACACACGTTTTTGCCCCTTCATACATATCCTGTATTATTTTGATATACCTCTCTGGTACCCTTCTAAGTCGTAGACTTTCCCAGATGAGTTTCCGCTGCACACTGTCATAGGCTTTTTCTAGGTCAATGAATACCATATGTAGGTCTCTTTTCTTTTCTCTATATTTCTCCATTATCCTCCTTATGACGTGTATAGCTTCCGTTGTAGAGCGTCCTGGCATAAATCCAAATTGGTTTACCGCTATCTGAGTTTCTCTTCTAATTCTCGTGTCCACAATTCTTTCCCATAGTTTCATCGTGTGACTCAATAGCTTTATTCCCCTGTAATTTGCGCAACATTGGACATCTCCTTTTTTCTTATATATGGGGACTATGACACTGCTTCTCCACTGCTCTGGCATCTTTCCTGTCTTAAAGATAGTGTTGAATAAGTCCGTTAGCCATTGTAGGCCCTCATCTCCAAGGCACCTCCACACTTCAATCGGAATGTTGTCTGGCCCCACCGCCTTAGCCCTTCCCATTTTCCTCAAAGCTCTCCTAACTTCATCGACTGTGATGCTTCTACAATAACACTTGTTTTGTTGCGTCGTTTGAGTTGTTTCATCGGTCTCCGTTTGTTGATTACTGTTCGTTATGTTGAAAAGGTTATCGAAGTAAGTTTTCCATCTCCCCTTGATGTCTTTCTCCCTCACCAAGACCTTACCATCCGCGTCCTTTATAAACTTCACCATTGTCAAGTCCTGTCTTCTACGTTCCCTTGCCTTGGCAATCTTAAACATTTCATGTTCACCCTCTTTCGTCTCTAGCCGCTTATACATCATCTCGTATGTTGTGTTCTTTGCCTCTGACACAGACTTTTTCGCCTCTCGTTTAGCCTCTTTGTATTTATCTTTTAGCTCTACTCGTTCTTCCTCATTACTACATCGTAAAAGCTCTCTAAAACTTTGTTGTTTAATTCTTATCTTCTCCTGTACATTTTCGTTCCACCACCAGGATTCCTTATGACCGAGTATCCTATTTGTTATGGTCCCAAGCGTTTCTTTAGCTGCTTGAATGACTGTAGTTGCCATAGCCTCCCACTTTTGGTTGGCGTCTTCCTGTGGCCCGCTCAGGTTCATTGGTATGATTTTCTCTCTAAAGATGGTAATCTTTTCGTCTTTGAGTTGTCCCCATCTGATCATAGGTCTACTTCTCTTAGTTGGTTGGACAATTGCTTTCTTCATTCGTTTGTTTTTAAATATATTCATATATATATAAAAAAGTTAAATAATATTTCTTACATTTGTTTATTTTGATTCATTGAAAACAATTATATAAGATTGTTATTTCATGAAGTATAATCATGTTTTCACACTTTTGATTTATAGTTTATATAAATTATAATTAAGGTTTAACTTTAAACGAGCTAACGAGCGAGCTGACTTTGGCTTGGACTCGGCTTGTTTACAAACCAAGCCGAGGCAGCTCGACCCGTTTTTAAATGAGCCAATTTCAGGCAAGCTTTTTTCGAACGATTTTTAGCAAGCTTCAAGCGAGCAACGAGCTACAAGCTTTTTTAACAACCCTATGCTATAGTCTATTGACTATAGACGTTGTTTTTCAAGAGTAAGGTGGTGTTTGTTTTTCCTCAGAAGCTCTTCCTGGCCTCTTTTGTCTGCGCGGCGCAGACCACGCGCAGACATTATAGTTTGCAGATTGTTTGTTTTTTGGAAGACCTTTCGTTAAAAAGATCTTCCCAGCCTCTTCCTGGTGCAGATGTGGTTTTATATCTTCAAACCTCTTCACAGCTCTTTCAAAACATCACAGCTCTTTCAAAACACCACCTAACCTAAACCCATCCTCTGAAATCATTAACAACCGGCTGTCCCTCCGCCGCCGCCCGTCCTCCGCCGCCCGTCCTCCGCCGCCCGTCCTCCGCCGCGCTGATGGTCGCAACCCCTCTCCTCCGCCGCACCGAGATCGCACCCCTTGGTTACCACGACATCCACCGTTGGTCGGACCGATTGATTGTCGCAACCGAACCAAATCAATCGCTCGAATGATTTATCGATTGATTGCCACGACATCCACCGTTGGTCGGACCGATTTATCGTTGATGGTCGGGCCGCTGATGTTATCGTTGATGGTCGGGCCGCTGATGTTATCGTTGTTGTCTATTACGTTCTCTCCGGTCACAGTGACGTCAGATGCGAACGGCGGTGGCGGAGGTTCAAGATGTTAATGATCTGAACTATATATTTGAGGTTTTGAAATTGGTTTTGTGAATGGTTTATTGAATCAATAGTTTTGATAGTGATTTGGTTTGGTTCTATGAATGGTTTATTGATTCAATAGTTTTGATTAGTGATTTGGTTTGGTTTGGTTTGGTTTGGTTTGGTTTGGTTTGGTTTGGTATGGTTTGGTTTGGTTTGGTTTGGTTTGGTTTGGTTTGGTTTGGTTTTGTGAATAGTCTCTTGATTCAGTAGTTTTGATTAGTGATTTGGTTTGGTTTTGTGAATAGTTTGTTGATTGAGTTTATTTTAGCACGCTGCAGATGTTAAAAACAAACAGTTTTTTTTTTGCAGACTGCAGACGTTTGGTCCACCTCTTCTCCTGCAGATGTCTGCAGATGTGGTCTGCAAACTGCAGACGTTTTACCTCTTTAGAAACAAACAGCACCTAAGTGTAATTGATCATATTGAGTCTCATGATGGAGGTTGAAACCATGTATGAATGGAGCAACACCCGTTAACCACCACCAATAGTTACTTCCACTTTCTTAGTTCGTGTTCACTACATATATAATGCAGTTTATTGTCAATGCTTTTCCTAGTTGTACTTTTAGCTTCTTAGGTAGTACTTCAGTTTCTATTTTTCCTAAACGTTGTTCGTGGGGTTACTAGAACAATCATATAAGTAAGCACTCCAATTTGCAATGGTGGTATCGTAGGGGTGTAAACGAGTCGAGCTGAGCCCGAGCTCGCTTAGGCTCGAACTCGGCTCGTTTTAGTTTTAAAAAGCTCGAGTTCGAGCTCGGCTCGTTTAAAGTTTTATTTTTAAAGCTCGAGCTCGGCTCGTTTATTGGTAAATTTTTAAATTTTTATTTTTTGTAATTACTTTTATATTTTTTATAATAAAACTTTTTATATTTAACATAATATATATTATTTAATTAATTTTATCATAAGAATATATGTAAAATATGATTTATGTAAATATATATTTATATGCATTTAATATGTAAATAAGAAATTATATAAACAAAAAGCTCGTTTAGGCTCGCGAGCCGGCTCGAGCTCGACGTCTGAAGCTTGGGCTCGAGCTCGTTTAGTAAACGAGCCATGATGTGAGCTCGAGCTAAGGCTCGAGCTCATTTAAACTCGGCTCGATTCGAGCTTTTTTCAAGCCGATCTCAAATAACTTGCGAGCCGGCTTGACTCGTTTACACCCCTAGTGGTATGTTTGACGAGTGAACACTTTGACTATTTCTAGTGGCGAAACCAGAAATTATTTTCAATGGGGTCACTTTTTTTGTGACTAGATTTGTAATGAAACACATAAAATTTTTCGGATCATCCAATCGAGTCACGTCGACATAGACATAATTAAATTGCATTAAAATGTTAGTAAAAAAACAATAAAAAAAGAAATCAAGTAAAACTTACATTCTGTAATTGTTATCTCCACGTCTTCATCTTTTGGAATAATAGTTTTTCTATTTCCATTGCTAATCAAAGGTGGCAACTTGAGCGATGTTCTTTGGAACAGATACTCGAGTATTGGTGGTGATCATTCTGCAACCGCAACTTAGTTTAGGAAGCTCTTTTGTTGGAATCAAGATTTTTTATTAATATATATTTATTATTATCCTAATACTTGAGTTTTATGATAAAAGTAAGGTTGCTTTACATCCCATCCTCCCCAGAAGACCTCGTTGATGGTTTCACTATCGACGAGATTTATTTACCTTGATTATGGACTTATATTTATGGTTATGATTATGGTATTATTTCTATTCGTTTTTACGGGTAAACTTTTTCAGTATACATACCGGTGGTAAAGCTTCAATTAGATAGATCCTTTTGCCTTCTTAGTATAATTAACTTCTCTTGGTTAGACAGTTGTTAAGAGTATTTTTTTTAACAACAATTAATGGTAATTAGTCGAATGTTGTCTATTTGGAAGGTTAAGAACATAGCTATATTTTAAGTGAACAATATGAAGAAAGATCTTATTTTTTATTCAATCGTTGCACTTTTTTAAACGTGATTTATTTACAGGAATAACAAAGTGGAGTTGAGCAATTGAAACACCTACTTTTATTCATACGAGTTGACAAAACCAAATGACTCTATAGTCTGTTTTATTACAAATTGTTATCTTCTTCCAACCATTTTATTTCTCACATCTAAACACCACATGTACATCAGTACGAACCATATGATTTCCAAAATAATTTGAACAATTAGTCACCTAATCAGCTAGTAAGAATATAAAATCAACATAACAGAATCTAAGAAATACAGATCAACAAGAAACAAACAAATCTACGAATCAAATATTGAACAGAAACCAAAGAGAAGTAAATTTTAGAATGCGTACTTGAAAACACAGAGATCAAAACCTAAATCATTGAAAGAAGCATGTGGTTCTTGATTCACAAATTACAGAACACATATAACACAACACACACAGACATATGTATTTTAACATAATAAAACCGAAGAGAAGGAAATCACAGATTCACCTGAGTTTATGAGGTTCGAGTGTAGTGACATCGAAAGGATTTTCGAATTCGCATCTGGAACTAAATATACATGCGGGATAGGGATTTGAATCGGGGAAGGGGTTTGAAACGGGGCTTCAATAGCCATTCATTGAATAACAACTTAATTTTGGTGAAATATTACATACTATGAAAAAAGGAAGTGGAAAAATACTATTCATTGAATAGTAACTTTTAACCTCTTTTAACCCGCCATCGCTATTCATTCTCCATCACTCGACCGCCTGCGCTCACTCCCGCCTGCGCTCACTCGACCGCCTGCGCTCTTCGCCCTCCCCCCATCACCTCCGACACCATCGACCTCGACCTCCTGCGCCCGTCTGCCATCCACCACCGCACCGTCGGTCGCTCACCGGCCAACACCATCGGCAGGCGCCACCACCATCGGCAGCGGCGCACGCCCTTCACGCCTCCGTGGTCGTTTCTAGGGCTTCTCGACAGGTAATTTCTCGCATTTGTCGTCGTTTCTAGAGCACCATCGGCAGCGGCGCACGCCCTTCACGCCTCTGTGGTCGTTTCTAGGGCTTCTCGACAGGTAATTTCTCGCATTTGTCGTCGTTTCTAGGGCTTCGAATTGTTGGTGTTGTGATCTGTTGTTGGTGATGTTGTGATTTGGTGTTATTGGTGATGTTGTGATTTGGTTTAGTCGATTGATTCTTCTCCGTTCTTGGATTAGAAACATTACATGGTATAATCACTGATGTAGAGTGGAATTACTGTTAGTTTGTATCTGTTTCACAAACTTGTATGGAAGTAGTTTGATGGGAATGAGATGGGTTTGAGAGATATTTGTGAATCTTGTGATGAGGATGGTGCATATGAAGTGTTTGATGAAATGCCTGAACGAAGTTTACTTGGGTTACCAGTATGGTTATTGTAGTTTGGGATGGGATTTTGAATTGATCAGTAGATATGTTGAAAAAACCGCTCGAGGTTGCTGTGAGTGAGTGGTTTCTCAGCTTTTGGGTTCATTTCTTGTATTGAATCAAGTTTGAATTTTTTATGAAGTAGCTTATAAGATTGCAAGAACTAATTCGTTAAATGTTTTCTGCTAGGTGCTCTTGTAGTAGTAAGGTAGTGCAATCCAATAACATGCTTATATAATTTATAGAGATGCCAGATACAGTTGCATTTTGTTTTGATTTAGTTTTGGCCATCAAGAGTTATTGTTAGTAGCATGATTGTACCATTAAGTTAAGTGGTGTACCAATATCAACTCTGCCTTCTGTTAGACTCTTGACATGGTAACTTGACTCTTGACATGGTAACTTGACTCGAATAATGCAATTTGATGTCAGTTATGTTATAATAAATAACTTTTGAAAAGCAATCCCAAACACACTATAAGTTAATCTCTTTGACAGCATGAAATGTTTATGATACTTCTTATTTATAATTTTGATATATGCATTTACCAATTAGACGATGTATCATTTTCATACTCATGAACTTGCATTACCTTTTCTGATTTTCATTGTTACAGAAATCACAATTCACATCCAGTGCTTGGTAGCCTTTTGGATATGCAGCCGCTCCTGGGCATCAGTTGCTACCTTTCGGCTATGATGAATATAAGTCTGAGCCTCAGTTTACGTTCTTAAGCCGCGCAACGCGCGTCTGCGTAACATCACTAGTTTATCAAATTTCACAAATACAATTTCCATAAGCTGATAAGTAATTTGGAAGCTTATTGGCGTCAACGTGCGTACATTGTTCTTTATTCTTGTCTTTGACTTGAAATATCATATTATTAGTCTTAACTAGTCGGCTTTTATAAATAACATAAATATCAAATTTCACACCGCTTATCTCCCGCGAAATTCTTGGTAATACTAACCAACATACGATTGAATTTATATGATTTCACATTTTACTAAATCCGTTAAGGATTTAAGGAGATATGCAAGCTAAAAAAATAAGCTCCAAAGGGTTTTTTTTTTATATATAAAATGCATTATTAAGGCTAAATTTTTCTATAGCAATAAACATGAAAATCATAATTTTAGAATGACATATTATAGTAGTTAGAGCATTCACAACCCATGCCCTATAATCATGTGAGTGTGTTTGGTATATTATATGGAATGATTTTGAGTGGTTGTGAGTGAAGGAGAGAGAAAATGTTATTGTGGATTGGTATATTTGAAGAATCACTGTACAATCCTTATAAATTTTTTAATATTTTTGAAAGTGGTTGTGAGTGAAGGAGAGAGAAAAGGTAATGAAAAAGGTATAAAAATATATTATTTAATTGAAAGGAGAGAGAAGAAGTAGTGATTTTTAGTGTAATTATATGGATAAAGATAAGGAATTGACTGTTAATGCTCTTAAATGGTTTAACCCAAATTATATTTGGGTAAAATATGCTAATTTAAAATATATATTGAGTCAATTCTATAAAAGATTTGTTAAAAATTATATAATATATATATTTTTTTTGAATGACCAACGAATAATTTTTAAGTCCGGTCACCCGGGTAAACCCATTGACGAAAGGCCACTTCACGTCCGCGAACACAGACAACGTTGGTGACCCGGCTCGCCCATCATTCCAAGAGAAACCCACCATACAAAAGCCCACTATAGTAAAACGCTTAGCTCATTGGGAGCATATATATTATTTTGTAAATAGATATTTTAAACCCCGCAAGAGACTAGGACTTGACGGTCATCCACTCATCCCTTCCGCCCCTCACTTGGACCACCACTGATTAAGTCTACATGTATAGTCTACTATTTACCAATCTCCTTGTGGTTTGTTGGCTTTCAAAAGTATAGTCTACTATTTTATATTATAATTTTATACTTATATATAAAGTTAACCCAACAACCTTATATGCTTTTGTTATTATGAAAGAATATGGCCACCACTTACTAATATGCCAAAATGTAGGGTGTAATTATCTGTATATTTTCATTCTTTCATCATTATTAATTACTAATAAAGTACAATTTCAATTTGTTACTATAAATTTATAATTAAGGAATGTGGCCACCTAAAACAATCTTTTAACTTCTACAATATGAATAAGAAACACAAACATTGTATCAAATATCTTATATTTTTATAGTCTTCAACACGATTATAAGAGTTAAAATGCTCGCATTGCATCTTTGGCTAGAAAAACTTTTAAACATGCCCCTTTAACTTTATCGTTCACAAATATGTCTCATCCTAATATAGATGCCAATGAAAAAAAAATATGGTCACCCGAACCTAATTTTATATGGATAGAAATAGGTGATGTGACCAAATACAGGTGTCCAACTCCAAAGCATAGGGGTTTGACCACAAAACACGGGCATCCGACCCCTAAACTCGGGCGTCTGAACTCCAAACTCGGGCGCCCGACCTCACAAATACGAGCGTCCAATCTCATAAACACGTGCTGAAGCCATTGAAATAAGGGTGGAAGCCCTTTGAATACGGTCTAAAGCCCATGATATACTGTCGGACGCCTTTGAAATCTGGGCAGAATATGTGAGGACATTGGTGGAGTGGAGTGGCCAAAAAGACATTTCAAACAATATATTTTTGAGAAACTTTTTTTATTTTGCACCTAGTTTCAATGGACAAACCAATTAGTGTAATTTTAAGCGTAGAATTCTAACAAGGCTATCTCAGAATATCTTAATTTCTCTAAGACGTAATCTATCAAACACAAAAATAGATAAAATACTGACTAAGACAAAAATATTTAAATGATAACTGAAAATTATTATAAAAGATGAGCGAAAAAAAAAGAATAATTGAATAACTAAGATGAGATCATAGATTTTTGAGGAATGGTTTGATTATGATTTTTAATAATCTTTTTGCGGTTCAATTAAGATATAACCAAAATAACCAACTTCAAACCTCCGCCTTTATTCTTTTATTTCCTATAATAATGATGCATCATTTCATTCATTTTTCTTAAGTTGATTATTTTTGTTTAGTCCAAAATGTTGTTGGATTCATTACTAAAATAAACTTTGATGTGACCCAGGCTTACAACTTGAGCTTAACCGACAGTTGATCAATTTAACAAACTGATTTCTTGCAACTGAAAAATCAAACTGTTTATAATAAAACTAACCGATTATAAAATAAATTTAAAGCAAAATTAATATCAGTTAAAATTCAAATTTTCCCCGGCTGAACCAGCTTGTATTTAAACCACTTTCCAAATTGAATTTAAATTGTATACTCATTACCCTTTTCTATAATCAAATATAGTTACAAATATTTTTTAGAGGCACCTGACTTTTTGATTATATGTTTAAAACAACATATCAATAATCTATGTTTAGAATTTAACCAATGATACTGTTAATTTTTATTTTTATTATCAAGATCAATTCCAGTAACATAATCAACATAGATTTAGGGTCTACTTCACTTAACGTTTTCCCATTTCGCTCACAAATAATCATTGTACCGTAATTGTAATCTAACGTAAATAATTGTGAATTTGTGATGATTATCAAGCCAATTAATCTTAAACTAAATTCTTAGAATCCAAATCGCTTAAAACTACAATAATACTTTCTAAATTGTATTCAGGCACGTTTTTTAACGTCATGTTACATACTGTTCTAAAAGAAAAGAAAAAAAAAAACTCATCTCAAATTCAAAACCCCTCATCTTCAACCTGTCAATTTCAAATTTGCAGATGAACAATCTACAATTCTACATAAACTTTGATTGATTATCATCAAAGATCCAATTACACGAAACAAAACGTTAAAATTCAACCCAAAAACATCAACAACTTCTCTCAAATATAATATCTTCATATTCATATTTACATTTACCAAACGATCACCCCATCATTCCGATCACACCACCACCACCGTCGCCGCCGCAGACGGAGGATTCCGGCAAAACTGCAGCCCATCACCACCGTAACCCCTCTTCTCCACCACAAAATGCCCCAATAACCCCCGTCTCCACCAAATTCTCACTACACAAAAACTCATCGCTACCCACCATCTCCACCTCCCTATTAAACTCATGAACAAACACATGGGTCTCGCCGGCGCCGGAGCTCTTGCTCCGGGCAAGCACACCGGCGGTGAATATCGCCGGCAATCTCCCCGGAGCTTTCGCGAAATACCCGCGTGGCCCGTCGATCAGAATGACATCCCAAGCGACGTCGTATACGTGATTTGGTAAGTCGTTAATCGCTAATTTGCAATCGGAGAAGAGGAGATTCTGCACGGGTTTACAGTCATTTCGGAGCTCCGATCTCGAATAATCGATCAATTCGTGCAGATCACTAACTTTCGTCGTGAATTGAACGTCGTACGCTTCGATTCCGGGGTTGTTCTCTTCCAATTTCGATACGAAGTAAGCACTCTCGTCGACGAACGTCGTTCGTCCGTTGATGTTCAACGCATTCCACAGTAGGGTTTCGTGTGTAAGCCCAAAAACCAGAAAATTACAGGCGGCGGAGCAGCGGCGGAGTACAGCGGCGACGGCGTTGAGCTCCGCGGCGGACATCCGAGGCGGGTTTGTGGCGTTTGACCCAACTCCGGCGTAGTGGAGGAGGGCGTCGAAGATGGGTCTGGGGAGTGGGTGTGTTAGGGTTCCGGCGGCGGCGGCTGTGGCGGTGGTGGTTGTTCTGGTGTATGGAATGGTGGTGAAGAGGGAGAATGTTAGGACGAAGGTGAAGAGGAGAGGAGGGTGAAGAGGCGGAGGCGGTGGTGGTGCGGCGGAGCTCCGGCGGCAGTGAGCGGTGGTTTGTTGAGGTGGGGGTGGAGGAAGATGAAGTTGGTGGTGGTCTTCATGGGAGTTGTGGAAAGAGAGAGTGAAAGAGGGCTCGTGTCACGAGGTTATTATTATAGGATAGGATGATCGTAGTCGTGAGATCGAGACACATAATTCGAAAATAAATACACTGTCTCCGTTGCTGTTGTTGGTATTATTATTGTTATTATTATGAGAAAATCATGGAATTTGTATGATTGCATTATCCCTAGATATTCATAGAAGATGGAATAATGAATTTAATTTATTTCTAGCTTTTTACGACATCCTTGATATATTTTTATGTTTGGCTGTTAAAAAAAAATAAATAAATAAATTCTCATATATTCTTTTCTTACTTTTTTAATAACGAGAAAACTATTTTTCACATATTTTTAAACTAGTGCAAACTATTTTACATCATGTTTTGATTTGAAATAGGGGTATGTCATGTGTGAAAGTTGGTTCAGTTTGGATTTTATGGTTCATCGAAATTGAAACCGATGGTTTGGTTATTGGACTCCAAGCGACCGAAACTGAAAACCGAGTGTCTATTCGGTTTTGATTTTTTCAGTTTCTTATTTTGAAGTTGCAAGTTTGTTTACTGAGCTCAATTTTATTGTTTTGAACATGTTTCAATCATATAAATACATGAAAGTACATGAAAAATGAAAGAAAATATATTACAAATAGATAAAAGTACATGGAAAACACATAAAAAGTACATGCATACATAGCTATCGGTTCGGTTTCGGTTATATAAGAAGGGGAAACCGAAACTGAACGGTTCGTTTTTAGCTTTACTTAATTGTAACCAATCGGTTATTTCAATTCCTATTAATTTTTTTGCTATTGATTTTGTATGCCTAACCCAGTTTGAACCCCGTTTAAAAGTCAAAAGCTTCATCAAATAAAAGCTAGTATCACATTGAATTCTTTTAATAGTGTAAAGAATCATTGTTATAGTAAGGTGAGTTGAGATGGTGCTAGTTTTACATTTACTTACCATAATCAAACGTTTTATGTGTGTTACTCAAGCGGCATGTCTACTATTCCTTTAAGTTACAAGAACATAACTTTCTAAGGCTGTAAAACTTATTTATAGACATATTTAAAGGCAAATTCACGAATTATTCAAACTTAATTCTGATATCATGTTCTATCACTTTATTTGGTGTTTGCTATTTGATGATATGGAATTTTAACAATGAATATCGTTATGAAACCTATTTAAACACACGTAGAGAGGGTGGTAGATTCGTGGTATGTAAATCACTTAATATCAGATATCTTTCGAATCACAAGATTATTGTCGTGGGTTCATAATTTTTGGATCGATTACTCATGCGATTAGTCAACATCTCACAGTATCATGACTTTGGACGACTTTAGTTACGAACCAATTGTACTTGATGTATATTTGATGATAGTATATCATGACTTTGGACGACTTTAGTTACGAACCAATTGTACTTGATGTATATTTGATGATAGTATATCATGACTTTGGACGACTTTAGTTACGAACCAATTGTACTTGATGTATATTTGATGATAGTATATCATGACTTTGGACGATTTTAGTTACGAACCAATTGTACTTGATGTATATTTGATGATAGTATATATGTGTTTGCATACCTATGAACTTGTAACAACCTCAGCAAAGATCTGAAAAAGACGTTGACATGCAATACCTGAAGACGTCAATTCAAGTTTATATTGGTCGTCTTCATTACATAAAACACAAAGAACAAGACTCATGGGAGAGGATGTTCTATTGGTAATCAAGTTTTAGTGAATTACATAGAATAAATATCATATATATTCAAATTGAATTTTAAATATCATGTATATCCTTACAAAACATAAAATAAAAAATCTCTTACTAATAAATAAAAATAAATCCGGACAAGTGTCATCATTCTAGCCCATCTAATAATTGGTTTTCCCGCTTCTCTTTCCTCTTAATTATGAATGCTATAATATCTATTTATTGATTAATAAATATCCATAATTAAAATTTCAAATATGTTAACTTTAAATTTTCGAATGTGTAATACATGTGTTTATTCAATCTGTATAATACACAATATTTAAGAACTTTTTATTTATAAACCATGTAACAATAAATTTATTTAGTGCGTGTATCACACGGGATTATAACCTAGTAGCATATATATCAAAACCGAACTCTAAATGGAACATTTATCCTTCTAAAGTAATCAAAATATCTTATATATTCATTTTTAACATATTTTATAAAAACAATGTAATTTATTACCAACTTACCTTAATTTTTTAAAACTTTGAAACTTTACTTTTACCCCTTTCGAAATCATATATCTACTGCATTTTTGGTCGTATTTTTATTATTTTTATTTTAATAACAGATTTTATTGTTTTCTAATTCATTTAATGTTTTAATTGTTTCAATATGTGTTAAAATGCATATATACTATATTTTAATTTATTTTAAAATGATATATATGATATTTGGTAAGTTTAACAAATATATATATATATATATATATATATATATATATATATATATATATATATATATATATATATATTAAATTTTGGTAGGATATATATGATATTAAATACTTTTGAAGGGACGTATATAAAACTAATCCCTATTTTGATGATGTATTATGAAAATAAAATGTAACAGGTCAAGCCCCTAACAAATGATAGTTTGAGATCACACTACACAGTTATTTGAAGGTTAGGGCTTTCGTTATATCTTTTTACTTTTAAACTTAAAGCCTAGGATTTGCTTGTAGACCTCTACATTTAGCATTTTGAGTTCACCATCAAACGGTTCTTTGAGTTTGGGGGTGATGTGGGATTAGTAGCATCCTAAAAGCCATGATTTTCAAAACACTACAATAAACAAGGAAAGCTATCAAAATGGAGAGCTGGACGGAGGTCAAACACCGGAGTAAGCAGAGGAGAAGTGAAACGGAAAGGAAGCTAGTAACGACATTCTATGTTGGGAATCTTCCAGGTGGTGCCTCAAACGAGACGCTTTGGGAGACTTTTCAATCGGTAGGGGAGGTAGCAGATGCATACGTGGCCAGGAAAAAAGATGCCAGGGGGAATTTTTTTGGATTTGTGAGGATGGCTAAAGTGGAGGATATTAAGAAGATGGCGGAACACATGAGCAAGGTTACAATCCATAGGAAAAAGCTGGTGGTTTTTCCGGCAAAGTTTGACAAAGGAAATCGAAGATTCGAGCAAGGGGGAGAAAAAGTGGAAATGATGCAGAAAATCAGAGTGAGAGACAGCAGTCGATGAGAACAAGCACTCACGTGAACACGAGGAGGGTAAATGGTATGACGTTTCGGGACGTGTTAACGGGAAGGAAGGAGGGGATGGAGAGTGAGAAAGTTCATACGGCAGTTAAGAAATCATTGGTATACACCAACAGAAGGGCCCAGTATCCGGAAAGATGTATGATGAGAGCTGCCATAGTTGAACTTGTAGACCCGGTGGGGATGGAGTTGATCGTGAATACCATATCACAGGAGGGTTTCAACAATGTGGCGGTCAGTTATATTGGGGGTTTAAAATTTATGTTTACTTTTAAAAACAAGGAAGTGACGATGCAGTTTATCAAAACATGCGCAAGTAAGTGGGAGGAGTTTTTTGCATCGGTGGTGTTATGGAAAGGCCAAGACCTGGGTGTGGAAAGATTGCCCTGGATTCGTATTACAGGGGTACCATTACTACTAAGGGAAAAAGAACTTTATGACGAAGTTGGCGGTCTTTTTGGCAGAGTCATTGTTAGCTCTGAATTCTCGTGGATGGAGCAGGAAAATCACGAGTCAAAGGTATGTGTTCTGACCACAAGCGGTGGCCGGATCAATGAAGAGGTGAACATATGCTGGGGAGACCAGATTTTCACAGTCTGGGCTTCGGAGATACAAGGGGATTCTCCGGTCACGATTCCAACTGAGTTGATACATAGTACCGGAGTCTTGAATGCGAAGGCACACTTGGATGAGCCAACTGAAAGGGAGGAGGTAGAGGAAGGTGAGATCGTACATGAAACCCGTGGACCGCCGGAGGGCTGTGGGGAGGTGCAGGATGGGGGGGCGGAAGTCCCGACGTTGGTTCCGGTTGGAAACGAAGAGCCATCAGACTTGGATGTGCATGGCCATCCGAACGGTTTGCATGGGAACCACCAATCCCCTGCACACGGGGTACATAATCCAAGGTCGGCGCAAAATGATCATCAGGGGTCCCCACATCTCAATCACGCTATCGGTTTGGATTCCCCGGTAGTGGGCCAGAATGATGCCTTGGGCTGGTGTAGTAATGGCCCAACAAGGAAAAGAGACAGGAGTGCCAGAAGCCCACCGGTATTCAGCCCAGGTGAGGAGTCCAACTGGGCCCAGGTGAATAAAATACAATGTCAAAAACAGGGGCCTATGGAGTCGACCAAAACGGTGGAAGGAAATGGGATCCCAGAGGCGATGGCAGTTTGGAGCGAAAGGGGAGATTTGTGCCACTCTGTGTCCGATGCTGGGAAGGAGAAGCAAATGGGTGCAAAAGACCGTAGTGAGGACCCAGGTAGCAGTATGGCAGAAGAAGAGATGGAGATAGTGACGGACAGTGTATCGACCGAGGCATATGCTACGGTGGAATTAGGGGCTCATGTTGGTTTTCAAGTGAAGGATGCAGTAAGGCAGGTAGAGCTGATCATCAAGGGTGAAAGGGGCAGTGAGTTGAATCAATGAATTACCTTTCAGTAAACCTCAGAGGAGTCCAAGACTCCAGAAAGGCGAATTGGGTCAGAGGTTTGAAAACTTCGTACGGTATACATTTTGTAGCAATTCAGGAAACGAAGGTTTCAGGTAATATTAGGGGTCTTCTGAATAGATTTTGGGGGAACACAGTTTTTGATTTTGAGGAAGTACCGGCGGTTGGAAGGTCGAGGGGTGTCACATCCATTTGGGATCCTTCTGTTTTTGAAAAATTGGGAGTAAGGAAGAGCAGGAATTATATTTTGGTGTCGGGTAGGCTTTTGATGTCTCGGGAAGCAATAAATGTGGTTAATGTATATGCACACTGCGATCCATTGGTAAGGCGGAGGTTGTGGGATGAACTATTGCAGTTAAGGGGATCAATACCAGGGATGTGGATTTTCTTGGGGGACTTCAATGATGTAAGATGCCCTGAAGAGAGGTTGAACTCGACATTTGTACATCAAAACGCTCAATTTTTTAATGACTTTATTGCGGAGGCGGATTTAGTTGAGTATCAAATGGGAGGCAGACGATATACGTACAGGACAGATAACGGCTCAAGTATGAGTAAGCTTGATAGATTTCTCGTTTGTCGGGAGTTTAGGTCCTGCTGGCCGGAGGCGGCGGTGGTGGCTCTATCAAACATAGTGTCAGACCATTGTCCGATTGTATTATCTACAATCCGGGTTGATTATGGTAAAGTCCCTTCGCGAATATTCAATTCTTGGTTGGAGTATCCTGGTGCGATAGAAAAGGTGGAAATGTGGTTTTATGAATTCCGCTTTGAGGGTCGGCCTGATCTCGGTTTAGATGTAAAATTAAAATGGGTAAAGAAGAAATTAAGGAAATGGGTATTAGATTATAATCACTCAACGAATGGGGAGTATGAGGAGAGCTTAAGAAGGCTAGAACGGTTGGAGGAGTTAGCTGAACAGAGAAGTCTCAGCAGCGAGGAAGGGGAGGAAAGGGTGGAACTTAAGCATATCATACATGAAAAGGATAGGTTGAAGGCGATGGATCTAAGGCAAAAGTCAAGGGTGCGATGGGCAAAGGAAGGTGACGAGAATACAAAATTTTTTCACAGAGTGATCAATTCTAACACTAGTAATAACCGGATTCATGGGTTCCACATAGATGGAACATGGGTAACAAATCCTGTTTTGGTTAAAGATCACCTAGTTTCGTTCTTTTCTAACAAGTTTTTGGAACCAATTGCTACCCGACCATTGTTAGAATGTAGCTTTTCAGTGCATGTCTCAAATGTGGATGCGGAATCATTGGTTAAACCATTCTCGGTGGAGGAAATTAGGAACGCCGTTTGGGACTGTAATGGTGATGTCTTCTTTTATAGCCTTGATCCCCAAAATCAATGATCCTAAGGGGCCGGCGGACTTTCGGCCAATCCAGTCTAATAGGGTGCATCAATAAAATAATATCAAAGGTCTTGGTGATGAGGTTGAAATCGGTCATACAGAAGCTGGTTTCGGTTGAACAAACCGCTTTTCTGGCCGGGAGGAGTATCCTGGATGGGGTTATTATTCTAAATGAGTTGGTACCATGGATGAGAAAAAACAAACGGGCGGGCTTAATTTACAAGGTAGATATTGAGAAGGCTTATGATTCAATTAGTTGGGATTTCATTGAATCTGTTCTGCTCCAAATGAGATTTCCGGTTAAATGGCGAAACTGGGTGATGGCCATTGTGAGATCCGCTAGGGCCTCGGTATTGGTTAACGGGTCACCAACTCAGGATTTCGTTTGTACAAGGGGCTTAGGCAAGGCGATCCGTTATCTCCATTTCTTTTCGTGTTAGCTATGGAGGCATTATCAGGGGTAATGAGAAAAGCGTGCTCGATGGGTATATTCGAAGGTCTAAAACTCCCGGGAATTAGCCGACCACTGTCCCATTTTCTATATGCTGACGATGTTGTATTCATTGGGGAATGGTCGCTTCAAAATGCAATAAATTTAAAGAGATTGTTACGGTGCTTCTATCTAGTATCGGGTTTAAAGGTTAATCATCTTAAGAGTAACATATATGGAGTGGGAGTAGAAGATACACAAGTGCAGGTAATGGCGAATTTATTGGGGTGTGTTAGGGGTTCATTTCCATTAAAATATCTTGGTCTCCAAGTGGGGGCAAACATGAATTTGATTAAGAGTTGGGATCCGATAGTGGAAATATTCAAGAAGAGGTTGGCCCCTTGGTTGGCAAAATCTCTTTCTTATGGAGCGAAAATTACTCTTCTAAAGTCGGTATTGAATGCTTTGCCATTGTACTATTTCTCTTTATATAAAGCTCCTCTTGGAGTTATAAAGAAATTAGAAAGGTTGAGAAGGGATTTTTTCTGGGGTGCGGATGCGGAAAAGAGTAAAATAAATTGGGTATCGTGGAAGAAGTTTATGACACCCAAGGAACAGGGGGGCTTGGGGTTCGGTTCTTTAAGGCTGGCTAACTTATCTTTGCTGGCCAAATGGTGGTGGAGAGCTAAGGTGGAACACAAAAGTTTATGGAAGACGGTCGTGTGGGGCGTTCATAGCGGTTCAAGGGCGTGGAGCTTTATCCCAAGAAGGCTGACCGTAGCGGGTCCATAGAAACAGATTGGGGGAATTGGCTCTGATTTTGAGAGCATGGGGATAGATCTTATGGATTACTTTAAAGCTGAGCCGGGGGTTAATAAATTGGTTTCTTTTTGGAAAGAAACGTGGCTGTTTGATACTCCGTTGTGCATGAAACTACCGAGACTGTTTCAGTTGGAAAGGAATAAGAATGTGATGTTGCAGGATAGGGTATCCGAGAGGGACGGGGGTGTAGTGTGGCAGTTCTCATGGGTTAGGAGGCCAACCACGGCTGAAGAAGTAGGGGAAATGTCTACACTTCTGTCGGCATGTGATCGGTTTGCATTTCATCAGAATATGGATAGGTGGAAATGGACGATGGATGAGTCCGGAGTGTTCTCGGTGAGGAGTCTGAAAGTGGAATGTGAAGGTAGACTATTCAGTGATTTAGACTTGGAGTTTGAATGGAATAATTGGGTGCCCGCCAAAGTAAATGTTCTTACTTGGAGGTTAATACAAGAAAGGATCCCTACGACTATGGCGCTAGCAAGTAGAAGCATCGCTATTCAAGATTTAAGATGTGTCTTCTGCAATGATAGGGAAGAAACGGTTGTACACCTATTCGGGTCATGTGGAGCGTTGGAGGTAGTTCGGGAGTTTGTGGCGAAATGGTGCAGATTGAAACCAATAGTTATTCTTGAATGTAAGGATTTAGCTTTAATCCATAAGACTAATAGGGGTTCGGCTAGGTGGAGAAAGGTGGTCTGGGCGGTGCTACAAATCTCATATTGGAGCATTTGGTATACCCGGAATGCTGCTAGATTCGAGAATAAGGCACCTTGCACAAGGAAGATTATTGAAGACATTCGATCATGGGGTTTCTGTGGATTAAAAGCAGAGCAAATGAACTTAATTTAACTTGGAGTGAGTGGTGTGATTTTAATTTATGTAGTATGGGAGTATAATATGGGTTAATTCCAATATTGTAATTGGTGTATCTTGACTGGATAATCCATATTGTTATCCAGTGAAGTTTATGTATAAAATTTGGTTGATCTTTCAAAAAAAAGTAGCATCCTAAAATAATAAATAAAACTATAAACTAAAAAGATAAAATATATTAATTATATGTAAGAAAACCCAAAGTTATCTGAAGATGGTGTTTCTGTTTGTTCTCGAGTGCCACCTCAATCTCCCGCTTAACTTCACCGGTTTCCACACGTTATGGAATAATGATGTTAATGATTAAACATCATAATAATCATACCAAAATGAAATGAAATATAATAATATACTAAAAAGATGAAAATATAAAAAGGTAAAATGCAATTGCTGGTAGGGAATTAAAGGGTTTGAATGGGATGTAAAAGTTAAAAGTGGGGATGAGGATGGGTCTCAGTCTGGTCTCCCTGTCCCTCAGAAGTAGACCTTGTTTTCTTATATTCGAGTAAATTTTTATTATTTGTTTACTAAAAAGATCTTATGGTAATTTCTGGTATTTTAAATTTATAGTTTACAATAATCACACTTTTTTTCCGTTCTATTTACTTTTATTTTCCTCTTCGGGTGTGTAAATCAGTCGAGACATAAGGCTCAGCTGGTTCGGTTCGCTTATCTTGATGAACTAAAGCTAAGAGTTTGAGCTTGGCTCGTAATTAATCGAGCCGTCAAGCTAGCTTCTTGAACCCACATGTTTATTTCAAGTTCTTTTCAATTTGTTATCTTTTACGCTTATAGTAAAAAAGTAATATTGGTTTATTTGTTTGTTTTAGCCCGTTACCGGTGATATTCTGCACATGAAAAATGTAATTGATGGAGTATTAATAATTGATGATACTTTTATTTTTGTCTATTTTATTAGAAAATGACAAAAAACATTGACTAATCGTGAAATTTAACTTTAAACATATCTTATAATTTTAGGTTATAATTATATAAATTATAATTTATAATTTAATTTGACATATCAAATGAACTAACCAATGAGCCATGCTTATTTTGACTTGGGTCCAACTCGTTTACAAACCTAACCAATCTAGCTTGATTTGTTTACAAATGAGCTTATTACAAGTTAGCTCCTATCTTTTTGAACAACACCACTTGTAGTTTGTTCCATAAATAACTATGGTTATATGATAATTGATGGAGATTCACTAGAGCTCCCTTTCTCCTCCATATTCTTCCTCTTTCTCTTTCCTTTCAAATCTTCATGCTCATCTAAAATTTCGAATGAGTTCACATCTTTCTCATCCACATAAGCATCACATATACAACAAAGATCTATATTAGAGATGTTCTTAATGCATATATAGGACACACAAAAAATGTGCGTGACACCCCGCTCTCTTGTCTAGCTTATCAAATTTACAAGCATTCTCTCGTTAAAAGAAGTCTCTTCCCTATCTTCCCCTCACAAAAGTCGTTTGAGACCATCCTTCCACTAAAACAACCTTACTCCCTCTCTCGTCCACATCTCTCTCTTTCATATCAATCTTTCTACCTCAAAAACATCAAAGAACACTCCTATTGGGAATTATTTTAAGGAACTAAAATTAGGAAACAAGAGAGCTAATCTTCACTGCACAACTATTTAGATTCAAACGCTAAAATAGAAACCATATTTTTTACTAAAAAAGGTACATAGTCAATTAAATGGAGGTATTGAATTAATAAGAAAACTTGATCAATATCTTTTCCCTTTTATGTAAGAGCACCCTTAATAGTGTTTGAAGATGTTTCTAAGGAGATAAAACCTTTATTTAAGAGCATTCACAGTCCATTCCTTATCTTTATCCATATAATTACACTAAAAATCACTACTTCTTCTCTCTCCTTTCAATTAAATAATATATTTTTATACCTTTTTCATTACCTTTTCTCTCTCCTTCACTCACAACCACTTTCAAAAATATTAAAAAATTTATAAAGATTGTACAGTGATTCTTCAAATATACCAATCCACAATAACATTTTCTCTCTCCTTCACTCACAACCACTCAAAATCATTCCATATAATATACCAAACACACTCACATGATTATAGGGCACGGGTTGTGAATGATCTAAAGGGGAGTTGTTTTAGGTATCTTTCAGTAGCAAGAAGCTATTTGAATTTTAATAGGCCCTATTTCCATGAACTCTTCTTCTATAGTTGCAAGACTCAAATTTTAGGTTTTATTTGAAGTTCATATTTTAACGTTAGATATGTTCTCAAGGAAAGGGCTAAAACCAATCATTATGTGAATGGAGCAGTGGACAGGAGAGAGGATTCAAATTTAGGAACCATATATGTCTTATTGTGGATGCTCTAAGGCCAAGGCAATCTTTCCTTTTTCTTCGTTTTCACCAGTGTGATACATCAGTGTCACATCAGTTTTTTCTCATCTTTCTCGTTTTTTTTTCGTTTTAGACTGTGTCGTTCTAGTTTTTTCTTGTTTCCCTATTTTCCCCAATTTAGTTTTCAATTTGAAAGGCTAGTGGATCCTAATGAAAATTCACCTGGCACATGCATAAAAAAACCTGGTCCTAAGGCATGATGTTCACAACCGTCCTCGGGTTTCCTTAAAACTTTCACGGTTCCACTCCATGTGGCCTAAGCATCTCTAATAGCATCCCTTGCAAACATATACGACGTGTTATGTCCGTTCACGCCTTTGATTTCTACCCATTTTCAAACATACATATTTTCTTTAATATGGTGTCTACTTTTAAACAACACTTTTTTTAAGTAAGGTTATATATCCAAAAAATGATAACATTTTAGTTGTTAGTGGCAATCATTAAAAGCAACACCGCTAATCAGGGGCATTATGTTTCTAAAAAACAGATTTTTAAGGGTAATGCCCAAATCAAGTAAATGATCCCCTTATCTTTTGGCAAGTGTTGGGTGTAATTAGTATTTGTTAAAACTAACCAATATGATTTCATACAAGTATCACTTATATAAAGGTTATATGCAATCACTATGTTTATTTCGACCAACAAATAGAAGTTAATCATTATTGTATCTTAAGAGAGATGATTAATATTTAACCACTTCTGAAATCATATAAAGTTTTCAATCACCAATTAGGTAGTGATAAATTTGAACCACAACGATATATTTCCCTACTTATATTAAAAAAATAATTAGCCGGAACACGTGACAGGACCATTTTTTTATCACCTAAATATTCTCGTTTTTCTCTCGTATTAAATAATTAAATTAATTAATAATAATTTTATTTAATTTATTTTTAGATTAAAATAGATTTTAATAAATTAAGAAAGAGATCCTTTTATTAATTTTATTTTTAAAGAGATAATTTTTTATAAAACAAGACATTTTTCTAAAACATCAATTGTTTTCTAAAATACAAAAGTTTTTAAATTGGTGTTTTAAAAAAAGTAAAGGTTTTATAAACTAAAATTATTTAAAACTGTGAGTTATAATAAGAAAACTTTAAAAATGACATTTTTAAAGCAGTTTTCTTTGAAACAAAATATTTTATATTTTTTTGAAAAAATAAAAAAGTTTAAAACAAAAGTTTAAAATTTTGATATCATTGTTTTATTACTTATAGTCATTATTCATATATAATTTAAAATATCGTTTTATAATTGATAAATTTTATAATTATAATATTTTATTTATTCAACTCCTGTAATACATGGGTTGACTAAAATTAGCGTAAGATATGGAACAAAATGGATTGTTCATAAGTCTTGGGAATGCAATTATAATTTATTATGTATATTTATATAACCCCTTTTAGAATTTCACAACAAGTTAAGCCATGTACAATTAGGCTTTCAGGCATGGGCGCCTCCTTCTCCGTTTTTGGCTGCGGAAGAAAGCTCCTAATTCAGTGTAGCAAAATTCCTCATCGAGATGACTGGACAACCAATCGCAACACAGATCTTATTTCATTAATTTGTTTTCCCCTATCTCATTAGCGAAGCTAGAGGTACATTAACCAAGATGATTTAAAGAAGAATTACAACTTATTCAACATGCTTCTCTCAACTTCCTTTTGCTTAATGCTTAGAAAGTTGTTTTTAATTGAATAAGTATCAGTTTGTCCTACAATGATGCATGACAAGCTTGCCAAAGGCTTTGTAACCTCTTTATTTTTCATGCTTAACTCTATCAAATGTTATATTATTTCTACATATAACATTGATTGAAATCAAGAACGTGTTTACGGAAACTATCTAAAGTTATATAAATTATGATACTATTGCGTGCTAGTGTGATTTCATGATAGCACGTGTGTAAACAATAGATCTTGCTATAAACAGTAACTTGAAAATATCCTAGCATTTACCAAAGTCTAAAACGATATAAAATTACAACATAAATGAAGCACATATGACTATAAGGGCAAAAATATACATATGTGTAACTTAGGGTCACATATGTAACTTTTATTCAAATGATAAATATTTAATTAATTAAAATTAAGTATCATAATTATCTAAACAATATATATATATATATATGCATGGATAATTACAAAAATTACATATATATATATATATATAATTTTAATCATTTAAGTGATATATATCTAATAAACTAGTAAATAATTAATTAGTAATTATCCTAAATATAACAAATAATAATTCAAACTAATACTAACTCTAAACTATTATAAAAAAAAATTCATCCCCATCTCTAGTAAAATATGTAATTTTATTATTAAATATTAACAAAATCAATCTTAATTGAAACCTAAAATCTTAATGTTTAATTGTAAATAAAAAGTCTTATTCTTATTTTTTTTCACACCAAACTCTAAATCTAGATCTCCCATACCACCGAATCTTAACCCATAGAACCTCTCTTGAATATCCAAAAAGTTTTCTCTATCAAGTAAGTTTTAGTGTTCTTCGTGTTCATATCATTTCAATTTATTTTATCAAAATTCATTTAATTAGTTGGATCTATGATTAAATAATGTATTGTGTAGTAATCATAGATTTAAGACGGATAAAATCATCAAATAAACATAAAATAATTAAAACTTCATTTAAACATATCAAGCTCAAATTTTGGATTTTGACAGATTAACAATACCAAATTTGGACAGTCATATCTTCCTCATAAAAAATCCTTTTCAATAATTATTTTTTTTCAAAATTAAATTCAGAGAGTTATCTTTCCAACCATATAAAGAACATCTTCTAACTCATTGATTTGACCCTAAAACAACTCGTGCAATTTTAGTGCGCGAATCTTTTCAAAGCTATAAAAACCCTAAATTTTGCAACTTTTCAATATTTTTCCCGAATATAATGTAAAATAAAGATTTTATTATAAAATAAAAATTTAAAATTGTTTTAAACAATAAAATTTCAAACTTTAATGGTTTTTATGATTATCTATCAACTTTGAATCATGTTTGTAGTAAAAATTTTCATAGTTTCAATTGTAATCCTATACCATACAACTTGTCCATTTCCATTCTTGCTAGACTTATATTTACGCTTGTTCCTTATACTTTATAAACATACCAACCACACTTTGACTTGCTCTAGTATACATGTAGACTCATTTTGCCCGGTATGTAGTTATATGACAAGTAAAAAGTTCTAAGGAAAGACGGGGTACTTAAGTTATTAAAATCCACCAACTCTATACTAGAATTCTTTTTGTTAGATTTGCTACTCTGATATGATACATATTTAGTATATGACAACTATTCTTGAACCTTTTACAATAACAACTACTCAGCTATCTACAAATATAATAACCTAACTAAATAAGCTTACGTAAGGTAATTCTCACTCCAAGTTACTACAAGTTGCAAGAACAACCACCTACTTTACAAGATGAGTTCATAGACCCTTTTTCTTCTATATTTTAGGGAACCCATGGGAGTGCATAGATAGATATGTTGGCCTGACAAGTCTATTCGGTACTCGGGTTGATGCATATCAATCAATATTGAGTGTCATCTGAGTTAACGTATTCTTTTTTACTTTGAAGGAGATGAATGTTTAGAAATTACATATTAGACAAACATATTATTAGTCTAACCTCTTGTGTCCTGGGGTTAGACGAGAGAGCATTCGATCACTAGAGTGGTTGTGGACTCATGTATAATAGTTTAGTTACTTGTATTTAAAAAATTATTTATTGGTTTGTATATTGTTATCTACTACATGTATACTTTATAATAGTTTACTTACTTGTATTGAAAAATTATTTGTTGGTTTATACATTGTTATCTATTATATGTATACTTTATAAATTTTACTTATTTGTATTTGAAAAATTATTTGTTGGTTTGTACATTGTTATCTACTATATTTATACTTCTAAGCCTATGTTCTTACCAACTTTTTAGTTGACATATTTTAGCATGTTTTCAGGTAATAAAAACTAAGTTCGTCACTTTTCTCATGCAAAGTTTCAAGGATAAGTTTTAGTTGGACCTAATTAGACTTTGAATAAGATGAAGACTTATTTACTTGTTTGGTTTATTTGTTTATAGAATTATATGTAATCAACTATTCGATATTAATAAATAATTTCCTTTAGTACTTTTTATCATTGTGTTATGATTCAATTTCATCACACCTTGGTGTTTCTGCTTTAGCCGAGGTGTGGTAAGTCGGGGTGTGATAGGCTTAGAAGGAAGAAGTGTAAATGTTTGTAGTTTTCTTTGTTTTGATTTGTATATTTACGACCTCACGCTACAGCGAGCGGTGTAAAACCTTGAGAAAATTATAATCGAAATGTTGTCGTGACCCGTACGTTGAAGGGGAAGTTACTAGCATAAATAACTCTATATAAGAAAAACGAATCCTAAACGTTATTGATAACACTCGAAACCTTATATAAAAGTGACAAAACACCGCATTACGATGGGAGCGTAAACCATAAAAAGAATAATGTCCAAACGTTATCACAAACCTACATGTTGAAAATATAAGCCACTTTATATAAAGAAATCGAAACTTAGATATATTGATAACATCCAAAGTTTATATAAAAATGAAATCAACACAAACTTGTGAATTGCAGCGAAGTCTTTAATAATATTCAAAACATTATGTAAAAAATGAAGCTTTGAAAATATTCACTTCGTAACGTTGATAGAAATAAATACATCACAAGGAAAAAATGAAAAATAAGCATCTATAAAAATTATATTTGTAAAATATCATATTTTAAAAGTTGTAAAAAGAAAAGAAAATGAAACTATAAAAAATCAAAATGTTGAATCAACTTTGACCATTTGCACGTTTGTGTTTCTATGATTTATACATTATGGAGGACAAATCAGTGTTGGATTAAATTTATAACGAAATGTAGATAAAAATAAACACGTCAAAACAGTATATATAAAATTTTATAAAATATAGCTTCTAAAGTTATAGGAGAAACAAAAATAAACAAAAAACGACGAGTGAGTGAAAAACAAATAGATAAATAAATAGTATAAAGTGTAGCTATAGTTAAACTTGAATATTATAAGATATAAGGTTTACCTCATCTAAACTTAAAGGACAAAATGTACATCTTAAGATTTTAAAATGAAACTTTCATAGTTATACATAAACTACATGTACGTAAGCTTTTAAAGGTTTACTCTATGTCTTTTAAGATATATTATAGTACATATGTATATGGATGGGTATGCACATACATATATCAAAATTTGTTAGTTTTTAAATTTGTTGCATATGATCTCTTTTTCACTGCATACGTCAGTTTTATTGATTTAAAGTTACTATGTTGGATATGTTATGAAAACTTTAGTAATTTTAGCATTTATGCACCCTCATGGCCTCATATATTTATACGTTTATAATTACATGCATATACACACGTCATCCGCGAATATTACCCAGTTAAATTTGTTATTAAGCTACTATTAAGACTCTCCGTTACGCACGACATAAAACCATAAAAAAACTCATGTGTAAACGTTACCACAAACCCGCATTTTGAATGTAAAAAATGAAACCTGAATGTCATTTTCTAACATTCAAAGCTTTATAGAAAAACATGAAATTGTCCAACCCATGATTGCGACAAGACAATCATAGAACCAACCAATTAAAAACATAAGCACGTATAAATTTGGATTTTATTAGAAGTGGATGAAAATAAGCATGTCGTAAGTGTACATTTAGAATACTATAAAACATTAGACTATAAAATTTATAAAAGAAACAAAAAAGATTATGATTATATAAAAAAAAACTGATAGGTAAGCATAAAGTATATAGTATAGATATAACTAAACTTAAAATTATAAAATTTCAAAAACTTTAACGTAAATTAGTAAAAAAAATCTACAAAGTTGTACCACGCACATAAAGACTTTACAATATGCAAAATATGCAAATTGCAGTATACGTACTAATGTTCGAGAGAAAATCGATAAGACGTTCTCAACTTAACAACGGTTTTGAACTAAATGTGTCACAGAAGAATTTTGCTAAGCGAAATAACAAGTTAGGTAAAATTAAGCGTCAAAGGAAATAACAAATTGTGTTTTAGAAAACCTGAAATGAAACAATGCATATCTTACGGGACAAACGGAAGAAATCAATCCAAAAAACTAGTGTGATGGGTGAGTGAATCCATTTGGCCTAGAAACCTCACATCAATTACCCATACAACTAATGTGGGACAAGTTTCATACCTTGCAATGGTTACGGTTCATAACATTCACCCCTACTTAAGGGTCAACGTCCTCGTTGGTCACGGCCACGTTGGTCACAGCTGGCTCCCTCCAGACCATCACTCAGTGGGCCAACACTTCGAGGTGGCTCTGATATCAATGTTACGGGTCAAACGGAAAAAATCAACCTAAAAGACTAGTCTGATGAATCATGAAACTCATTTGAGCTATAAACACCATATCAATTGTCCATAGGACAAGTCCGGTACCTTATAATGGTTTTGATCTATAATCATATAGTATAACTTAAAGCAACTTGTAACCAATGATTCACTTCTTGCACTAGATACCCATACAGTTCATCATTCCCTGTATAGTAATTCTTAGATCTTTAACACATTTTGTACCATACTCCTTGTTAAAAAGATGTTAAAGTTTTTTATTCTTGTAAACAAAGCTGTAACATTTTGTACTTGCAACATTTCCGTACCCTTTAACATTATGTTTTTTTAAAGATTTGTATGGAGTAAATCTAGCCCCTAAAGGTGGAGAAGATTTCTTGTGTAAGGTTAGGCAATGAGGGGACCTACCTTTTGGGCGGGAGATCAAGGTACCCTATGTCTATGAACCCTTTTTTTACAAAAATAATCACATTTATACAATCTAATATCAATCAACCCTAACGAAATTTTAATGAAATTTTAAGACGGACGTAAATGAATTTTTATATCGATCTCAAGAAAATTAAATTATATATTTTAATTTTTTTCCTAATATAACTATTGTAAATAAATAACAAATATAAGATAATTAATTTATATAATTTATACCTATTTTTTAATAAACTAGTTTGAATAGTTTAAGTCCAAACTATAACAATCAACTCTTATACCCATTTAACTATTCATCTATTAAATTCCTTTAACTTAACCTAATTAATTTTTACAGTGATTTGGATAATTTTTCTTTTTATCCTGCCGAGTGAAAACCAATTTTCCCTTCTCACCCTAACCAATGAGATATTGTATTTTTATTATGTATTTCTAATAACAATTAAAGTACTTCTATTATTTATTTTTCATATTTAATCTGGCTTTATTTTTTATTTATAACTTGACTAAACCGTCTCTGAATCGGATTGAAGAATATTCATACTTAGTTATAGTTAAAGAGCCTTAAAATTTCTGGCTCTATGAAAAAAATTTCATGGTTCCGTTACCACTTAGATTATGTGACACTTAAAAGTAAAAAAGATGTTAAAAGAAAATCAGCAACGGGGAAGGGAAAAAATGTACACATATAAGATGGACAAAATAAAATCTTAAATGCAAATATTCTGTTGCATATACTTTAGAAGTAAAAATGAAATTTGAAAACATTATAAGTGAAATTTATCTTAAATGCATTCAAATTTAATCCATGAAATTAAAACATGTGGCCTCAAATGATCTTTTTATAATAGAGTTTCAATTATAATTGGAACATTCATGTGTGTTCTTATTATTAACCAAATAAACATGCAGTTATGTTATCTTTACTCGGATAATGTTTATGGACGACTCTTGTATCCTTTATACTAGAGAAAAAGAACACATTGAGATGACAAAAGTGATTTTGATTTTTCAATCAAAACAGTTTTAAAGTTTTTAACACTTCAGATAATTTTTATTAAATTATGTCAATTATTTTATAGGTGGCATGTATAATAATTTTACAATATGATTATTATTATCAACAAAAATTTATATATACAAGTTAGGTAAGATTTATATGTCATTAAAGGATAACCCATTGATAAAATGGCATGCTATCTAAATTAAAAGTTACGATTTTAAATAATAGTGTACAATTTCCGTTTTTTAAGAAATTTTGGGATATATTCCAAAGTGAATTGAAAAAGGTCATGGATTACTACCACGCAGGAGGGAGTATTAGTTCGGGATGCAACTCGTCTTTTATCACGCTTATTCCTAAGTCCCCGGATCCTCAGGTTGTCTCGGATTACAGGCCAATAAGCTTGATTGGCTCATTAAACAAAATCTTCTCAAAAGTTGTGGCTAATAGATTGAAGAAGGTGATATCAAAACTTATTAGTATTAATCAATCGGCTTTTGTGGCTGGTCGCAATATTCTTGATGGTCCATTCATGGTGAATGAAACGCTAGCTTGGCTAAAAGCTATAAAGAAAAAGGCCATGTTTTTAAGGTTGATTTTGAGAAAGCTTACGACATGGTAAGCTGGTGTTTTTTGGATCATATCTTGGAGCAAATGGGTTTCCCTATATTATGGCGATCATGGATCCGAAATATTCTGTCATCTTGTTGGATGTCGGTGCTTGTAAATGGATCCCCAACAAAGGAATTTAAAGTTACTAGAGGATTAAGGCAAAGAGATCCGATATCACCATTTCTATTCATAATAGTCATGGAGGCTTTTCATGTGGCTATGGTTTCGGCAGTTAATACGGGGATGTTTAATGGGATAATCTTGCCAAACAACCATCCTGTTTTATCACATGTTTTGTATGCAGATGACGCACTAATAATGGGTGATTGGTCTATCTCGAATATTATGAATATTCGCCGCATACTACGTTGTTTTAATCTATCATCGGGCTTGAAAATAAATTTTCACAAGAGCATTCTTTTTGCGTTGAATCCACCGCAGAGGAGCTCGAGTTATTTGTTGGAATGTTAAGTGTAATAAAGGAAAATTTCCATTTAAGCATTTGGGGGTCCCGGTTGGTGAATGTATGAGTAAGGTGAAAAGCTAGGATCCGGTGGTTGAAAGATTTAAAACTAAACTTGCAGGGTGGAAAGCAAATGCATTATCTTTTGGAGGAAGATTAACTCTAATTAAATCCATACTGGGAAGTGTTCCGATGTATTACATGTCTTTTTTAGAGCACCGTTGGGGGTAATAAAAAAACTTGAGGCTTTGAGAAGGAATTTTCTTTGGGGCAGCACAAATGCAACATCAAAGATTGCTTGGGTTAAATGGGATGACGTGATTGCTCTGAAAGATGCTGGCGGATTAGGTGTTGGAAGTTTAAGGGATGCTAATTTAGCATTGTTGGCTAAATGGAGATGGAGATTCAAAGTTGATAAGAAGGATTTATGGACTAAAGTAGTTTCTGCTATTCACCGTCAACCTCGAAAACACCAACAATTCCCATGCAAATCTTCTATCTCGGGGGTATGGAAGCATGTTGTCAATATTGAAGAAGATTTGGTGAAAGAAAATATTAATTTGGCCCATTTCATGAGAGGTCAAGTAGGAAATGGGGAATCGATTCTATTTTGGTTGGATCGGTGGATAGGATCATCTAGTTTAAAGGAATTATTCCCAGATTTGTTTGAGTTAGAAAGAAATAAAAGTTGTAAGGTAGTGGATAGAGTAGTGCAAGGCAGCCATGTAGTCGATTGGAGGTGGGAGTGGAAAAGGATTCTGACATCGTATGCCGAGGAACACAAAAGCAACAGTTGGTAGCAATGATGCAGGAAGCAGTATTCAACTCATGTGAAGACAAATGGGAGTGGCTGGGTGATGAATCAGGGTCCTTCTCGGTTAACTCATTGCAGAAAATTTTGGAAAGAAATCGGGTGGTAATTGACCTTTCACCATTATGTTGGCTGAAATGGGTTCCATTAAAAGTGTGGGGTTTTGTATGGAAAGTAATATTAGGTAGAACTCCATCAAAAGTAAATTTATTAAGAAGGGGAGTTCAGATCGGGCATACCGAATGCTTGATGTGCTTCGGAGCAGAGGAAACTGTTGACCATATCTTTTGTCAATGTCCATTCGCTATTGAGGTGTGGAGAAAAATATCGGATTGGTGTGAGTATCAGTGTCTACAATGGTCTTCAATTAGATCGGTTCTAGATTCGGTGGATGTCTCGAATATGAATAAAGAAAGGAAAAAGATTATATCACTTATTATTATGGCCTCAATATGGTTTATCTAGCTAGCTCGGAATTCATTATTATTCCAAGAAGCAAAAAATCTTGACGATACAGGTGGGCGAAGCTATTAAGATTAATTCCTTTGCATGGATATCGAATAGGGGGAAGCTTAATAATATGGTTTGGAAAAATTGGTGGTCGTTTAGTTTGTAGAGGGTTGTTGTAATCTTCATGTTGTAGTTGGTTTTGGTGTATTGTATTCCTAGCATCTTGCTAGGTTTTATTAATAAAAGTTGTCGTTCAAAAAAAATAATAGTGTACAGGTTTTATAAATAAAGTACATATAAGATAGAAAATGTGTTAGTCGTAAAAAAGATAAGTTTAGTATTCAACTAGTATTAAGCCCCCACCAAGTAGCACCAATGGCACAATATCGAGTACCGTCAGTAACCATCAACACCGAGAAACTCGTATCAAAAAAAATAAAAGACAAAAAAAATAAACTGAACAAAAAAGGGACGTAAAAACATTGAACCACGCAGACGAAATACAAAACATATAAAACAATAACTAAGTCGACTTAGGATCGGCGCACTGTGACGGGGCCATTAAGCGAGGAACAAATAAGCGTACAAATGTCAAACCATACACATAGGTTGCGGCATGTTAACTCATAACATTTAGACCGAAACGTAAAACGCAAATTTTGTAAATATGAAAAGCATAGGCGATCAAATTTGAAAGTAAAAATTGTTGGGACTAAATCGTCAAAGATAATAAAAGTATTGAGTTAAAACAGAAAAGTTAAAGTTAAAAAGAAAAGAAAAAAAACGAATACAACCCACTTAAGCACATTGTGCCACCTATGATGCACACAAAAGTTGATAATTAGTATATACTAGAATTAAGCTCACTGCGTTGCGGCAGGGACGTAAAACCGTGCCAAATAGCACCAATATCATACGACTGCCAGCGACCACCAACACTGAAGTTGCAGTGTGTTAATGCGAATAAATTAGACCAAACCATAGAACATGGAAAGGTACGACTAATTCGATCTAGGAACCACATGTTGTGACACCTATCAAACGGAAAAAATAGACGTAAAAATATTAAACCACACAGGCACGTTGCGCCGTGTTAGCTTACAAAATTTAAAATGAGTGTTTTAGGGATAGCCACTTGTAGGGAAAAGTTTGCTAAAGTGGTATTTTAGGAATAACCACTTTTATTGACTTTTTATAAGTTCTCCAATTTTTTTAAACGTTTATAACTTTTATATACAACTTTATTTTTTTATAAAATTACACCACAAAAACGAATGTTTTTTATCTTTAAATCGATTATAGTATTGTTATATAAAAAGTAAAAAAAATTGATGTTTTTAAGCTTATATCCCATCATTGTGTCTTTAATGCGGTTTATTGTGTCTTTTGTTGGTTATTTTATTAATTTTGAATACTATTGTGTTTTTTTCTAAAATGATGAATTTTAAAAAATATTATGATGGAATAACATTACTGTGTATCTCGAATATGTAAAATACAATAATAAATTAATAATTAATTAATCTAATATATTAAAAACACTGCTAAAAAATAAGGCTAATGTTACTTTTCAGATGAGACTTTTTTCATTTGAGTTGCATTTGACTTTGATGCAACTCCATTCAATATAAAAGTGGCAATAAAAGATATAATGCAACCTTTTTAATAACAAGTTGTAAAATTTATTATAATTGCAACCTTTTAATATAAAAGTTGCCACTTTTAATAAAAATTTATACAGATATATGTAACTTTTGTTAGAAATATACCATTTCTACAGGTTAAGTCACTATTATTTTTAAAAGTTTTATTGTTGTCAATAAGAACCACTTAGTAACTTAGTATAACATATTATATTTTAAACATTGTTGTATATATTATATATACCTTTTGTGATATTAGAAAAAAACATTATTAATTTTAATTTTTAATGTTTTTATACTTTTAACTAATTATTTGCTATTACAATTATCTTTTTTTGTTTTACACAATATTGTTGTATATATGTATATATATATATATATATATCATATATTTTTCAAGCAATTATAATTTAATGCATACATATTACTTTAAATAGTTTCACACGTATTCTTTATTATATACAAACTTATAATTTATTTAACTTGTATTGATCTTTACATATTGTTTTTTTAAAATATAATCATTTTTATTCATACCACTTACTTGATAAACTTACAAAAACGTTTACCTTTTTTATACAAGGTATAAATTTACTTTTATATTATATATTTATTCAACTTACGTTTCTTTTACCAACTATTAAAATTTAATTTTTGTTTCCCTCCATCTTTATCAATTTCCCCCCAAATTGACTTAAATTTGACAAAATCTCAAAACACAATTAACCCCCAAAATCTAGTTCTAACTCCTTCAAAAGTCACAACGCTACTTATCTACTTTTTAATCAAAACCCTTAGAATCCTCCTACAGTGAGGTACCCCGGCGATGCCTCCGCCCTCAAAATCCATGGTGAGCAGAAGTTCCATAGGGCTCTAACACTCGATTTCAGGTACTTTTTCGTAAACTAAGTTAATTACCTTGTTGTTCTTGATACGTGTATGTCTCGTAATGATAGTCATTGTTGGTTATTGTGTTAATATCATTGTTTTTTTCTAATTGCAAAACATAATGATAGATAACAAGTTTATAATCTATAAAAACAATGACAAAAATAACATAAAATGATTTAAAACGTAAAATACAATGATCAATACACATAACAAATGATGTAAAATATATGACACAATAAACTGATATTTGACACAATGAACGTATAAGACACAATAAACTGACGTATTTAACATAATGACCAGAATGCCATTTTCTTTAAAATAATAGAAGGACACATGTGAAGCCCACAATCCTTCTTAAGTTTTTTAAATTAAATATTATTTTTAATATAACACTACCCGTATATATTAAATATAATGTTTTAGATATACATAAAGAATTGGTCTTATAGTTACAGGATAAAGATGATTCTTTAATAATTGGTCCTCACAAAATCACAAAAGTGGATTCTTAAAAAAAATTAGGAGTGGTCAGAGCGGTAGATAAAAAGGAAAAAAGTGTCTTCTAGGAATTAGAAAAGTAGTTTAAATCGCAAATCACACTATAACGTTGTGGTGGTATATACCGCTCGACATTATCGTCCTGACACATCAGATTTCATCTCGTAATCTCAAACCACTGCACCTCATGCCACACGCATCCCGGTACCATTTGCACCACCAAACTGTCGCTCGCTCCCTCGTCAACCTCTCTGCTACTTCATTCTCCCAATCTTACCAATGTCACACCCACCACATACTCCTTCCAGACCCTGCTTTTCAGCGGGATATACTGGGTATGTTTGTTTGTTTGTTTTGTAATTAAATTAAGTTTAATATATTCACCAATAATAAAACATCTTGTGTTTCAATTCATATAAAAAGTAAGTAGTTTTGTTTTGAAACTTTTTTTTTTATATATATATCAAAGGATGTATCTAGCATGATTAGTTTATGACTTGTTTATATTTGATTAACATATTATGATTAGTTCAATTTGAATAATAATGTTTTTTAAAAGAAAAAGTTGTAAAGGTGTTCTAACTTTATAACAGATTTGTACATTATTCTCCTTTCGAAATCATTAAACGTCAATCATTGCCTTCATCACTGGTGTCATTAAGCACTATCATTAATCTAATAACTATGTACACATGTTTGAATATTGTGACACTATTAATTTGATAAGTGTTGGGTTTGGAGTGTGGTATCGACTAAAAACGAATACGTGAGCTTAATTAAAATAACATTTATCATATCATCCAAAATAGATCATATATTTGCATTTATATCAAAACAAAAATTGATTTAAAAAATTTTATATAAGAAAAGGTGGATGTAATTTTGGGCCTTAAGGTCATAGGGTGTACTATAGGGTCTCTTAACTTTACGTGGACGTTACTTCACCAACTTTACTATTTTTCGTACCATCTTATGATCTTATCATATGAAAACGGTTTGTACATCTTGCACTCACTCTTTTTCCCAATTTTAACATAATTAAAAAACTTGGCTCTGTCATGAAACACTCTTCACCTCTTGGCAACGCCCGTTGATTCATTAACACCGACCCCCTTAACACCCTTTAACGCCAAGGGGTGTCCCCCTTAACAGGCCACCACAACTTTTACACCCTAAAGCGTTATGGGAATATGGGGTGCCTCATGCCTAAATACCTAAACATCCATTTATAACCTGTTTCACGTATAAGTTCATGCATGGCTGTTCCATTTTTTAAACGTTCTGTTTGAAGGTTCTTCAACTTTTAAATGCTCATTTAATATGTGAGGATACCTTTAGCGCAACAGAGTTTCTAGACACCGTGACACATATCATTAATAAAATTTTGATAATCATTTTTCCTATAAAATTTATAAATTACTATGCCAACACGTAAAAAAAATAACTTACAGATGTTTAAGTAAAATCTAAGCCCAAACTGATAAGGAAAAAATAAATGGTATCAAAGAAAATAGTTACAAACAATACTTCTCTGAGAAAAGCGCGATAGAAGAAAGATATTTAGAAGGGAAAAAAACCTCCAAAGTGCCATACTTTGCAACTATTTTCTTTCTACTCTTTTAGGTTTAGGGACCTATAAATCTACTAGGCGAACTCTTGGCTTTTAAAATGTTACACTAGGCACTACAACGATCTTATGTATCATAACTTAAGTAATATACACATGTGCTTATATGGTTCAGGTAATTCTTTACTCGAAATTGTTTCTCGAAACAACCAAATAAGTTATTATTATTAATTAATTCAAATCTAGAATGGATCAAAGTTGATGTCAATGCTACAGGATTAAAGAGAGGTCTGCATAGACTCATCATTAGTTGTCAATCCATCGAATTGAATTTATGTTCAACCGAATAGCTTAAGGTCGATTTCAAACAGAGTACAGGCTTGCTTACCGAATAGTAGCAAGCCACGTCCCATATGTCTTTCTTATATAATCAATTCAATCTCATATCTAGCCAGAATTGATAAGTTATGTACTTATGTCACCATCCATGTGTACTAAGAACATTTAGAGTTCTACCAGTATTTTTACTCAAATATACATGCAACTCTATTTCAATAAGTTACAAACATTGTGAGATTGAATGCAGTATAATATAATACAATATATCTGCAGCAATACCTCATGCTGCTGAATCAATCATCCCACTCTTACGCGGCAAAATGGTTACCAGGTTCCACATCAGTGGTGAGAATCTGAGTACTATTCGACACAAACTCCCCCGGTAAGTTTCAGAAACAAGAATGCTGAATTAATAGAGAACATGAAGCATAGCTAGCCTACCATGAATGGTCTCCAAATCATGATCTATAAACACTCAATCTTGTAACAATTGCATATTCTTAATAGCATGTTTGATATGAAGGGCAGCCCTAACAACATCACCTCTTGTAATAAGTCCAACCAGCTTGCCATCATCATTAACGACTGGAAGTCGACGGTATTTTGTCTCAAGCAACAACCTAGTTTGCAAAATATATATATATATATAATATAAAAATAAAATACTCAAAGAAACAAGTGTGGATCTACAATACCTTACTGCTTCCTCAAGGTTTGAGGTGTCATGAACAACAAGTGGAGAAGGTGTCATCAAGTCCCCAACAACTTTCCCGTCAGTTTTACCAAGTAGTTTTTGAATCTCATTGAATGTCTGCAGTAGAAATAAAAAAATAATTAGTGTTCTTAATCCTTGCTTTTGATTTAAGCAAGGATAAAAAAAACATATCAACAGTCGCATGAAAGTTTACAGGTTAGAGTAGATTGTTTGACATACTTTCCAAGAACTTTCAACATCAGGAAACAAAACCGTGTCGCTGTGATTACCACCTGAAAACCAATGAGGTTACAAGGACTACAGGATAAGTGTATGGGGAAAAAGATAGGCTAGAAGCTATAATTCAAAGGCAGCATAAACAGCAAAAAGTGCACGCATTCATAAACAGGACTGTGATGAAAAAAAGGAAGAAAAATTAATATAGAACCTTAATGGTTTTCCGATAATCACATACTTATATTACAATAAATAGATTTCAACCTTCCTGTTCCGTACTTCCGTTGCCATGAAATTTCACAAATCTAAGAGCCAGGTGTTTGGTTCGCTAGCATTCAATGGACATAGAATATAAATTCCCTACCTAGCCTATTGGTTTACAAAATTCATTAGAATAGATTTCCAAATGATAACATATTTGGTTGGAGAATGATTAGAATTGAAATGAGATCCCTTACATTTTGCAAGTAAAGGAATTTAAAATCGCTTCAAATAGTGAAAAGAATGAAACCAAAGGAACTGAAAGCTCCCACTCCTTCATCACCATTACCACTCTACTATAGGAGCCCTTGCCTCGCCACAAATACCACCACACTCCAACTTTTTAGCAAATTAACAAACCTAACATGATTATATTGTCAACAAAATGGATGACAAATACAATCCCTCTAACAATGTATCAATTCCTCTTACAAATTTCAATTCTAAATCCAATTCCTTCAAATTCCAATCTTGGTTTTAATAAACGCAAGAAACAATGAGGTTTAGGTCCCAAAAGCTTAGGCGTGAGACCAAAGCTTCAAGTACATGAGGTGTGAAAGCTTCAAGTACGTGAGGTGTTGCTCTATCTCTCTCATCTCTTTACATATCAGCCTTACTATCATGTAAACCATTCATAATCTATTCACCCTTTTGGACTTTTTCACATATCACACTCCCACGTCTAAATTTGACCAACTTTGACCCATATTTACATGACCCACCTCAGGGCTTTAAGGCGTTTTTTCAGGTCGCCTTGCGTTAGAAGTGCACTTTGTAAAACAAAGATTCCAGTTCTTTTAGAAGATATCATCTCCTTCAAAAAATTTCATATAGCAAACTCCCTTCAAGCTCTACTTTTATTTGCTAAGCAATGACTCCTTTCAGGCTTTCACTAAATGAAATAATTTAAGTCCCTTATTATTTGCTTTAATTTGTTAACAAGGACGACATTTTAACAAAAAGAAGTAACAGATGAGCGCAACCGATTTAAAGTGGGTTTACAAAAAATGAATATTTTGTCTATTCACCCATAGAAAATGTAAGAGAAACAAGCATACAAATATACAAGCTTTACATCGCATGTGAAATACCCATGTGAGCATGATTCTTTGAAGTCTGAACATTAACCAGGATGGCTAATAACAAAAATGTCCAATAACCTACTTCAAATCAAAGAAGTTGAAGTAATTGATTCCATATTAAGAACTAGAAAACATTATATGATCTAGAACATCTTAACAATTAAAAGACTTATTTAAAGTTGAGTTAGATGTTGGTAAACCTAAACATCTAAAGATCAGGAACGAAATACCAGCTGATAACAATGCCTCTTTAATGATATAATAATATTTGAATATTCTTAACAGATGGTCGCGGTCCCATAGACGTCTAGGTTCAAATACCTAGGCTCGTACATACAGGAGGACGGAGAGATACACAGTGATGTCGCCCACCGTGTTCAAGCAGGATGGTGCAAGTGGAGAGCAGCATCAGGGATTTTGTGTGATAAGAGGTTCCTAGCAAGACTAAAGAGAAAACTATATAAAGAGGCAGTACGTCCGGCTATGTTATACGGAACAGACTGTTAGGCCATAAAGAAATTGCACAAGCAACAAATAGAGGTTGCGGAAATGCGAATGTTGAGGTGCATGTGTGGACACACAAGAGTAGATCGAATAAGGAACGACGTGTTTCGGCAGAGGCTAGAGGTGGCTTGTATCACAGATAAAATACGAGAAGGAAGATTAAGATGGTTTGGGCACGTGAAGAGGAGACCGATGTCAACGCCAGTTAGAGCAGTAGAAAATGTCACCTTAGATGGTAGGAGGAGTAGAGAAAGACCTAAGTTGACTTGGGATAAGATAATTAGGCGGGATATGGTACAGTTGCACCCCTCCAAGCACATGATCGAGGATAGGAGTGCGTGGAGACATAGAATTAAAATCAAGGACTTCTAGTGGGATTTGTTAATAGGAGGAGCAAAGGAAGACCTGATGCGTGACCCCCGCATGATATGTAGGTTATCGACATTTGCCCTTTATAGGTCAAGCATGTTGCTTATTTGATGTATGCATTATCTTCGGGTTGTTATGCTTATGCGTATGCTTATGCTTATGTGATGTATGCTTATGGGATGGGATGTATGCACTATAGTCTGGTTGTTATGCTTATGAATATACTTATGAATATGCATATGCTTATTCTAAACTCTTATGTGATATAAACCTATGTGTTATATGCTCTATAATCTGTTTGCTATCGTTTTTTAGTCGGGGGTCTCTTTGGAAGCGGTGTCTCTATCTCTCAAGATAGAGGAAAGACTCGCCACCACCTACCCCTCCCAGACCCTGCTTTTTAGTGTGATATACTGGGTATGTTTGTTTGTTTATTCTTAACAGAATGTTATAAAAATTTAAGCATAAATTCAGCAAGCAACTTTGTGGTTATCAGAAATATAATCTGACAAGTTCAAGTGGTTTCAATTGACATTCAAGAAATAAAAAACATTACCTGAAATTGAATCAAGTGCTAACAAGTCATAGTCTGAAACGACACCAACCTGGAGACGTTTGCAAAAAAAAAAACATTCTTACATCACGAAATGACTGAATAAAATCTAGAATATATATAAATATTACACTATCAGCTCTCTTGCTTTAGCTCAAGCTATAAAAAGAGGACTAGAACAAGTGAATATCATACCAAATTCCAATCAGCATCAACCACTGGAAAGCCCGTAATTCTTTTCTCCACAAGAATCTCTAGTGCTAGTGATACAGAACAAAACAGTGAGATATCATATCTGATTTGAAGTTTACAATAGCAAAACCTCAATATCATGCATACCCTTGTCAACAGGTGTTGCCGTTTCTACCACAAGTAAGTCTTCTTTTCTTGTCATAAAATCAGCAACTGTGTATATTCCATCTCTGGGCTGCAAATTGACATAAAATTAGAAAAGAGGGCGACAGAATGCAAACTAAGTTAACACTTGCAATCACGTAAGCATGCTCAAAAGTAGGTGTATTTAAACTATTAATGTGAAACCATAGTTGTCGAAACGCGCGAGGCGCACTCTAGGGCAAAGGGTGAGTCTTGGTCCTAGACGCAAGTTGCTTACAGAGCAAGGGCTTTCTTAAGCAATGTATATAGACATATAGTATAAGCATTGTTTTAAAAGGCGGTTGAGTCGTGCGCCTCGAGGCGAGGCGCTTAGAAAACGTGTCTGAGGCGGCGCCTCAGGGGTTTATTTATGTACATGCGCCTCATAGGGCTGAGGCGCTAAGAAATGTTGCGCCTCAGGTGCGCCTCTGGGGGTTTTTCTGTCTGTTTTTGATGTTTTAGATAAATCCGATGATAAAAGTAGTATGTATTTTATTTTTTATAAGATATATAAATTTTATATATATTTTTAATTCCGTCTTGGACTTACGCTTCGGTTCGCCTCGAGGCTTAAGCCTCATGAGGCGAAGGGAAAACGCCTCGAGGCTCGATTCCGTACTTTTAAACCTTGAGTATAAGTACCATTTTTAGGGATTTATAGATGTTTCAGGCTTGTTCTGGGCTAAATTAGGCTGTATTAGGTTGATTGCAGGCTTAGTTTAGGCTACTGTATTTGTTTCAGAGTTCAGACGATTTTTGGCCGGAACTTGGCCTGAAAATGCGCCTGAGCTCCTGAAATGGGGCTTTTAAAGCGATGGCTACGCCTGAGGGCCTAGGCGTGTGCCTTGTGAGCTTTTAAAACAGAGTATGAAACTATAATATCCCACATTAAACTAGAGAACACAAATTACTAATGGATAAAGAGACCTCAAACAGTGGGTGTTTGTTCCTCTATTCACAAGCTAGAGGCCAGAGGTTCACAACTTTTAAAGCACCATATTCATATCTAATATTTGCCCCAAATAAGCAGGACAGAAGAAAGAAGCTATGTGCATGCTATGAATAATAGATATCTTCATATATTAGTCCTGCTTAACGCCAATCTATATTTGTTAGGTTCAGAAAAAAGTTGGTCACCCCATTCGGACTAATATGTCTGTACTGTGCCATGAGATAGAAACCGAATATTACTAGAGCACAACTGAGATAATTTCTATCAGCAGGTGCAAACTCAAGATATTTGCCCATATTTATAACAAGCTAGAGAGCTACAAAGAACTCAAGGGATTCAGTTCAATAATTATTCAACATTATCAATCTGCACACAATTCTATCCTCTTTAGCCCATCCCCTCTTTCTCTACACTACTTTATTCTTCTGACAAGATAAAGTATTCTAAAATAAACACTTTCAGATTGCAAACAGAATCTATCTCCTCTAGTCAACTCACAAGGTCAATAACTTCAGCCTCGAATTGTTCCAATTGTCATCCATTTAAAAAAAAAACATTACGAATTGTACCAAATCTATGTTCAACTTAAACTAGCCAATGCGAGCTTCAGATACATCTGGCTCTGATTCCAAACCTTCGCCACTATAGCTAAGCCAATTGCACATGAAACATAAGAGCGACCAAATGCATTGCACAGCAACATAATATACCGACATGAATTTCAATAATGCCAATTGCTACCGAAACAGCTTATAACCTCTAAGTTTTTCATGAACTGTATCCCTAATCTGATTATACACAGCTTAATAAAACAAAAGCCACACGCTACCTTTCATTTTCACACCAGATCTGAGAAATAAAACTCAACATCAAACACAATATCCAAAACAAGACAATCCGCCACACAAAACATAAAAAAGCATCCACAATCTCTCACAATAACCACACCACACACAACCAAACCATTACCGTCGTAGAATTAGTCGAATCGGCAGCAACAGAATGAACGGCTGGCAAGAGGCCATGATCGCGATCGGAGAACCGTAGCGACGGACGAAGAGACGAAAACCGTAGAAAACCTCTGGCCTGTGAGGACGAACACGGTGACATACGATATTGTGCGGAGGAGACACCGCCGGAGATACAGGTCGCCGGTAACATGATCGAGTTCATTGCGGAATTTGAAAGCGTTGATCGAAAGGAATTTGCGTGTGTGTGAATCTGTGCAAGTGTATTTGAGAGAAAGAGGGTTGGAATCACATTTTGCGTGCTGGAGGTGTGAAAGAAATTATGAATGTGATTCAAGGGAGAATCGTGAAAGGGAAAGGGGCCTATAAGGTCGGTGACAATTCAAACCGTTAGAATAATAAGTAGTCTGTTTGTTTGGATTCATGGTTAGATGACCGCCTTCACGTCCTCAATTTTGACTTTACGATAACACAATTAAATTGTTTAGCTAACTCTGCAAATTATAATTTCATATAAATAGTTTTTTTTTTAATGACGGTGAGCCACCGATTTGATTATTTTTATTACTTGAGTACGGAACATTAAGACAAGCATATCACTACCACATAGATAGTAGATAGTAGGGTTATAACTAACTATATTGTGTATTGGTTTAACCAAATATACTCATTTGCTAATGATTTTTTTATTAATAGTAGTTTGTTTTTGTTAAAATACTAACTTTAATCCTAAATATTTTTTTTAAACAGCTAACAAATAATTTTTAAGTCCGGTTACCCGGGTAAATCCATTGGCGAAAGGCCACCCATGCCCGAGAACACAGACAACGTTGATGACCCGGCTCGCCCACCATTTCAAGGGAAACCCACCACCCAAAGACCCACTGTGGTAAAACCCTTGGTCCACTTGGAAACCCACCAACCAAATTATAAGGATCGTTCTTTAGATTTGCTCAATTTTCACATTTCATCCATGGAATTAAAAATTTACAAGTTTAGTCCTAAGGTTTAGATAAAACGTAACATGTTTCGTCCCTTGGTCATACGACAGTTAAATTTTAACGTTAACTTTTACAAAATGACGATATTACCCCTTAAAATAAAAATAAAAAATACTTAAAAATATAATTGTACAACGACCTTTAAAACCGTTTTTATAGGTCTTGAAATGAGTACCTATATTGACATTGAAATATTCTGTCTTAAGTTAAAATTATCATAGAATGCTTTTTACCAAAAAAAGTAATCAAGCAGTTATTTAAACGTCAACTCTCAGTTCTTTCTCTTCTTTCTTTTTTGTCATCAAAAGAAGATTGCTGGAAGAATAGAGATCCGGTCTTTCTTTGGCAACAAGATAGCCATGTCATTCAATTCTCGTCATTCCATTTTAGCTCACCTCCACCCAGAAAGCTTTCACGTTTTACGCTTACTTGCTATATCTCCCGTCCTTGCGCGGCTCCGCTCGTTCTTCAAGCCCTGCTTCCGCCTTCCCCTTCTCCCTATTGACCGGGGGGACATTTGAACTAAAAGACCCTGAATTTCCCTTCTCGGCTCCTTGGGGAGTAGCGCCCCCAAGCGAACAGCCTTGCCAAACGATAAATAAAGCAAAATTACCAATATACCCCTAGCCTATCCCCACCACCACCCCAGCAGCCGTTCTCCAATCAACCTTTCGATCATTTTCTCCGACGAATTATTGCGATCATCTTCTCTGATGAGTATTCTGGTCATCTTCTCTGATGATTTTTTAGATTAATTTTTACAAACATGGAACAATCTTGAACAAACAAAATTCATTCAAAATACATTGTCAAAATTAATTACTCAAATCATATCATTCTCAAAATCAAAATCAATTACAAAATGGCAATCAACATCCAAATCAGCGCAGTGACAAGTTTTTGGGATCCATGGGTTGTGAGTTTGGTGCTCGATAAATCCAAAGTGTGTAGTGGTCGCATGTGTTTCAACAGGTGTTTGGTCGCTAGCCGTTTGGCCCAAGGACAAAATGTGTTAGTTTTTTCAAACCTTATGATTAAACCTGTAAATTTTCAATAACATGAGTAATATTGTGAAATTTGAGCAAACCTCAGGGATGATTCGTGCAATTTACTCAAACTTTTAATATGTGCTTTGACCTTTGAATTGATTGAAGATGAAGATGAGTGTTTGTCTTTTGCTTTGCGTCTATCTTTATTCTTTCCTGATCAGACGAACCAGTTCATTCAAGATATCAACATCACCATTTGTTTTATTTAGATTTATATGCGAATGCGCATCCACGGATTCATGTTTTCAGAGTTGGATACTGATGAAGATTGAGAAACTTGAATGCAAGAAAGTGACTTAAATGAATCATTTTTATTTTTAAATTGATTACGTGATATGTTCCATACATTTTAATAACCATTTACAATTTTTAGTTGTAGCTGTAGTTTATTGACTTGTTACTAGTTGAGGTTTATCTTCTAAACAGCTAAGGTGATGGTCAACAAAGAATGGCTACCCTTAATAAATGACAAGTTAGAAAGGTTATCAACAGTACCTAAACTAAATGACGACACATGTTTTTATTTGGCACATTTGCACAGGAAGAGTTTCCTCTAGGTAAAAGTTAAGTTACGATGACAATACCCACTCGATGAATCATAGTCCGTCATCTGACAATGGCGGTGGTGGCGGCGGTAAAATTAAACGTTATAAACATTTTCTAACTATCCGTTCTGCTCATTTGGATCTGTCACCACTCAAGACCATCACCCATAGCCATTTACCACCCTAGGACGACCACCTTACACCGAAGACAACAGTTGGCCAACCTTGGACAACTCTTCTCAGCCACCAACATCCTCATTCACCACAACCACCTTCGCGATCGGCGTATGCAGCTAGTCCAAGCGCCTGTCATCACCAGTTGCTTATCCTCTCTTTTTCATTCCCTCCTCGATCACTCGGTTCCCTACTCGACTTTTATTAAATCGTCAATATAAAAAAAATAGAGATATACTTGATAGATATAATACCAACTGTCTAAACATGCTCAATTTGATAAGATATAATGCCAACCAATGTTTTCAGAACCGAATCAGACATCAAACCGGACACCTTACCGGTCCGGTGGTCGGACCGGATTTAGGAACCGGATGACGTCATAATTATATATAAAATATTATATATATAGTTATATATATAATTCAATATAAGTAATTTATGTGTGTATTTTATATTTATATATAGAGTAAATTGCCGTTTTCGTCCCTGTGGTTTGGTGAAAATTCTCACTTTCATCCAATAGTTTATTTTTTCGCATCTGGGTCCCTGTGATTTACAAATCTTGTCATATTCATCCAGTTCGTTAACTTCATCCAACATTCTCCGTTACATGAAGGGTATATTGGTCATTTTACATTTATGTTTTATTTTTCTATTTTTTAAACCCCATTTAATATATCCCCTTTAAATAAATTGCTATTTTAGTCCTTGTGGTTTGGACATGTTTGCCAATTCAGTCCAAAAATCCCACCACCTTGGCATAAAACACCATATCACCACCACCCGTGATGGAACCACCATGTAGATGTAGGGTACAAATAACCCACACAAGACCGGGTACCTGAACCCGAAAGCCCGGCCCATATGGGCGAAACGGGTAAGCCAGCAGGACATGTGCCCCACATTTAATTACATCGGAATCACCCCAATCATAACCGATAATTCAGTAACGGTCGGAGAATATAAAAGGTAATGGATTTGTCGGGGAATAATCCCTGTAAATCAGCACACGATTGCAGCAGGCAAACACTATAAATACCAGGTAAGGAGGATCGAGATCCTCACAAAAGAATACACACAAAAGCTCCCCCTTAATTATCCCTATCACATATTTCCATTCAACCAATACTTACTCTCACGCCGGAGGGTCGTTCCAGGGATATTTCCCCTTGGAACGCCTTAACTGGTGTTGTTTTCATTGTGCGTAAGTGTGAAGCTTCAGAGAGCATCGGTAAATCGAAGTTCAACAAGACCGGAACCATCTAGAGTTGGACCCCGTATTTACACACCACACCACCACCACGCCGCAAAACCACCACCACTCCATCAGAACCACCAAATCATCACCACCACCCTATCATAAACCACCAACACCACACCAGACGGGCACCACCACCACACATTAGATCTCCACCACCACAAATTAGATCTCCGCCATCACATACTAGATCACCACCACCATGTAGACCCTAGAAACAAACCGTTAATCTCGAACTTATAACAAACCCCTTCGAAAACGTATATGGAACCCTTGAAAACAAG
>CM044004.1:73589527-73692027 GCA_024085815.1 Flaveria linearis | reverse complement strand
CAAACATTTTTTTTAGCCTTTTTAAGTTTTAAAAAATTCAGAAAAATTTGTAAAAATTATAAAAATGTTTTTACAAACATTAAAATTTTTAAAACAACTTAATTATTTTTCTGAAATTTATTTTAACATTTTATCTATTTTATTAAATGTTTTAAATAAATAAAAATTACAAATATTACAAAATTTCAATAAAATAAAATTTTAATAATAATTTAATTTATTAAATTATTATTGGACACTATATTACTTTTAAGATAATCACAATTATATATGTTTTATAGATTCACAGATTATTTACAAGACGTCGTTTTGTATTACTTAAATAATTAAATATTTAATTAATTATATCATATAATTAATTAATAAAAATTAACTATTTTTCCACACTTTAACACTAAATCAAACGATTACGCGTATTAACACATTTATTCCTATTAAATTCTAAACGTAACCTCATTCAATAAATGTATTTTATTTAGTTATGGACATTCAAACTAAATAAAATAGCTTATTTAAACTACAATTCAAACCAAATGGAAATCCTAATACATTCCCAAATTCCCAAATCATTATTATTCTAACTCGAGACACCGTTCCTTAGGTTAATCGTAAGGAAATCGTTGGTGTCTAATCTATCACATCCAGATTCTAATCTCGTCAATCAAGTGAGTATTCATATCCCCTTTTTATATCATTTCTTATTTGGGGGAAATCATGTGATACAATATATTCATCATGATATTCTATTGTTATTTCATTCTAAATTCAATTCAAGACAGGTTATGTTATTACTTGCAATTATGTGAACATACTATGGTAAACTGGACGACAGTAAAACCCTAATTCAATCAATCAATCCTGGTATCAATGGTAGATCTACTGGTTTGGATAACCCACCCCATATGGCTTACGAGTGGTGATTGTGCCAGAGGCAATCAGTCAATCTATGGTGTTTGTGTGCAAGTCCATTATATGCAAGTGTCAAGTCAAGGGGTTTCTATTGTGTCGGTTTATCTATATGCTTTACTATTGCAATATAAGTCTTAACGTTACCTTGTGAATTGGATTATTCTCAATCAATCAATCAATCTATATGTATACTCAAAAACTGTGATTACTCACCAGCTAATTCGTTAGCTGACTTTATTTTCTCACATGATTTCAGGTTAAGCAAGTTAGTGGACTTCTACATGTTCATATAAGACCCGGACTTAGTCAAAACAAAAGACAATTACTATTTGTGACTTTAACTGTTGTATTTGTATCTGTTAAATTCATGTTATCCTGTAATCTGATTTTAATATTATTTTCACTATTAGACAATCATGAGTTATGAACAATCAATCATTCCCTCGTCCGCTCCGATGATTCCGCCGTCGGTCGGGTTGTGACAGATTGGTATCAGAGCCATGGTTATAGGGAATTAGGTTATTAGAAATGGAATGACCTAGACTATAACTAAGTACCTTTACACATGAGTCCTCTCATGTATTTATATGCATAGATAGGATTATATGCGCTTTACATGTTTATACTTGATTATGTGATTCTATGCCTTATGTGATTCTTCTTATACTTTGAATCTTATCAATGTACACACGAATCGTAAATCATATTCTAAGGCATTGTGTGCCTAATTCAAGTGATTTCAAACTCCAAAACTCGATTGTTATTCATGGTTTTCAAATTCGTCAAAGTCTGTGTCTTACAACTTGAAACATGCTATGCTGGAAGAGTGGGATGCCTGTATCTCGGGGTGTTCTGTCTAGGCAAGGTATTCGTATAAATCCAAATCAACCGATGGATCTGTCTACCTTACCTGGGAACCCTCGGGATGAGTATCTGCTTATAGGTACGCATGTCTTCAACAAAGTTGTGGTTAACCTAATACTTTGATTAGTCAACGTATTCGTTTTGATTTACGAATCAAACGATTACACACGGAACATCTCATTGTTATTATGCCAAATTCCCGATTGTCGTTTTCATGTGGTATAACTCCTATTATCCAATTCTCATAAAATATCTTAATGATATTCCAGAATGTCTTCTCGTCAAATCCGTTCACGGTCTAGAAACTCTGGCCGTAAGATTTCTGCTATTGTAGCACGTGAAGTTACTGCGGTCATCCTAACTCTACTTACCCATTTGAACCAAGGCAACAATACTGTTCAAAACCCAACTGCACCAAACCCTCCCAAAACTTGTACTTACAAACATTTCAGTTCTTGCAACCTCACTAAGTTCAGTGGAACTGAAGGTGCTACCGGATTACTACAGTGGTTCGAAAGCATCGAGAACACTTTCCTAAACAGCAAATGTCCTGAAAATCTAAAAGTCCGATATGCCACAAGTGTTCTCCAGAAACGCGCACTTACTTGGTGGAACGGGGAGAAACGAACCCGTGGAACTGAACTGCTCTAGCCTTAACATGGACTGAAGTTAAGGAGCTCATGACTAAAGAGTTCTGCCCAAGAAACGAAGTCCGTAAACTGGAAGCTGAGTTCTGGGAGTTAACCCAAGACAGTGGCGAGAACCTAGCATACACTAACCGATTCCACGAACTAAGCCTTTTGGTACCGCATCTTGCTACCCCTACCTCCCGAGCCATCGAGAAATATATTGGTGGACTACCCATGCAGATTCAGGATACGATGCTAGGAAGGAATCCTTCGACACTAGAAGATGCTATCAGGCTGGCTGCACAGTTAACCGATAATCATTTGAAAGCTGGTTCTTTGACCAAGAAAGGGTCGAAGAAGAATACCGATAAACTTCCTAACGAAACCGTCAAATCCGACCAAGCCGAGCTTTCCAAGAACAAGAAGAGGAAGGCTCAATCTCAAAACTTTGCGGTAATTACCCCTGCTGTACCAATTAATCAAGTCCCTCCAACTCGTCAACCAGCAGTAAACAACCAATCACTAATGAAAAAGCCATACGCTGGACCCTATCCGTAGTGTAACAACTGCAGTTATCACCATCCCGCTAACATTCAGTGTCGTCAATGCACAAACTGTGGTCGTTTGGGTCATACATTCAACGTGTGCAGGAGTACTGCTAAGCTCCGACCAATGCACCAGTTCACCAACATCCTCCTGCAATTACCCAGGGTCGTGCATGCTATCAATGTGGTGATCCGAACCATTTTCGCAATTGATGCCCTCAACTTATCAGCCTAGTTCCTACGGCTCAAGGACGTGCTGTAACATCTCGTATTTTACGATAGTTAAAAAAAAAATAATAATAATAATAATAGTAATAATAATACTAATAATAATAATAATGTTGATAATAATAATAATATTAATACTAACAATAATAATGTTAATACTAACATTAATAATTAATAATAATAATAAGAATAAAAATGGAAAAAAAAAATAGATTAACTATAAACCTTTTTACATAAAATAATAACAATACAAACTTCAGGGGTTGAAGTGTAAATTAATTAAAACTGAATTACAATTTTAAACTCAGTTGTAAAATTCTCAGAACCTCAGGGACCATACTTGTAAATATTTTTAAAACCCAAACCGCCCTCCCCTTCTCCCCGTCGGACTCTCCACCGCCGGCCACACTCGCCGCGAAGCCAAAAGCAACCAGATTACTCCATTTTTAAACCGAATTAAACACCCGACAGTACCACGTGAAGGATTCGAACCAAAACAATTTGAAAATGTGAATCTTTGAGTGCGATCTACAACTGTTCCCTTCCCTGCGATTGTCGGCCCCTTTTTCCAGCAAATCGATCGCACTACACTCTAAATAATCGAATTAATCGCACCTATACAATCATACATCTACCTATAATCGTTTACAGCTTTCATTTCATCTGAAAAACCGATTTCTTCGCATTTGATTATCACTTCCATCCACGACCTGCAACTTAGCCGATGACCATCTTCGGAGTATTATTACCCAAAACAAACAGAGGGCAATCAATCATGATCACCACACGAAGCTTCCTGCTAATTTAATTCGATTATGATCATTGTTTGAAGCATCCAGCGATCAAACGAGTGTCGCGGACCTGTTCTTGGTTGAGTCAGTTCCAAATCGTCATCAAACGGGTAATTCCACATACCTATACACTCGGTTTTGGAGGGGAATAAAAGCCCTAACAATTGTTTGATTAAAAACATCAATTGAGGCTTCAATTTGGGGACGATGGATTCTAGGGTTCTTGGATTTAGAGGAGATTCGTTGAGTCTGTTTTTAAGATTTAAAAGCTGTGTTAAGCCGCGGCCACGGCCCTTAGCTCACTGGTAACACACATGCCCCGTATCCCACAGGTCCCCGGTTCGAACCCCGCGAACCCCACATTTTTATTTTGGACTTTTAAACCTCTTAAAAAATTCAGAAAAATTCCTGAAAATTATAAAAATAAGTTTTATAAACCTTAAATATTTTTCTTTACATCAAACCAATTTCTGCAAATTTATTTCTTAAAATATATTATATTTGATTTTATTTTATTAAAACAAATAATAAAACTAGTTAAATAACTTATAAAATAGACTTTAAAATTTATTATCTTAACAAAACATTACAATTAGAGTATTTCATGTTTTAGTTATTAATTATTATTGTTTCAAATAATAAATAATTATTTGTCTTAAATAATAAATAATAAAAGTTTGTAGAAATTTTATAATTTCATAAATCATTCTAAAATACTATTCTCTTATAAAATATATTAACTAAAGGTTAGATTAATAATTCGTTATCAATCAAAACGTTATTCCAATTAATCTTAAACAATCATAAAGTTTTATATATATTAAACCTTATCAATTTTTATACTTAAAATTCATTCTTAAAAATACTAAAACACATATAGGAAAATCCTCCTAATGGATCGAAACGCGAATAATTACTTTATAAATTTAATTACTCGACGAACCTCACAATTCCAATTGAAACTCTAGTTCACGTTAAAACATTAAAGCTTATTATTAAGACTTTAACCTTGTGAATATATATTTACATATTTAGGTGCCTTGTAACGATTCACGTTGGAACGACGCCTACTATTATTCTTATTAATCGTCATTATATACTTATTTGACAAGTGAGTTTTCCTTGCCCCCTTTTACTTTATTTCACACCATTTTGGGTGAAACATGATACTTATACATTACACACTTATAAACATTTGAGACTTGTAAAGCACTTGCAATTCATCTTTATATCTTGTCATGGTTATTTGTATGTTGTAAGTGATTATATGAGATACATAGTTTGTTACAATCATTAACTATTGCTAGCCTGGCGACGTCTTAGATCTTTGGGCCTGACAAGCCTATTTGGTGCTAAAGTCGATGTATTGCCGACTCCTAGGAGCCGTATGCTTGTGCACTAGGGAACCAAATACACTTAGCCAATCTTATATACTTGTAATCAAGTCGAGGTTTGATTGTGAAGATATGTGTTCTATAACCTTACTAGCTTATAACCTATGACACGAATTGCAACTTATAATCTTTTCATATTATGTATGAAAACTTTGGAAACTCACCAACTATTTTTAGTTGACCCCTTTATTTTTATCATGTTTCAGGTAACACCCGAGTTTAGAGTGATCTTTTGAAGCTTGCAATAAAACTAGGATGTGGACCTAGTTAAATAAATGAAATGTTATGTTATGTTTGATATTTGCTTGAATGTATTTCATGATTGAGACTTATGTTGTAATTCCTGTTGAAACTATTAATTTGAATATTTACATTTAAACATAGCGTTATGTGGCTGTGAACAATCGTATTACTCACGCCTCGACGATTCCGCCGTCTAGGTTGGGGTGTGACAGATTGGTATCAGAGCCCATAACTATAGGGATTTAGGTTATTAGAAATGGTGACCTAGACTATAGTTGCATGAACCTCATAGAAAGATCTTTATACTTTTGTGCTCACATATTGTTTGAAATGCTACATAATGCTATGCCTTTTGTGCAATTTGATGCCTTAGCATAGGATTACCTTATGTATGCTTAAAAACTTAGACTCCTTAAACTTAACTTTGACTTGTGACTCTCCCCGATAAATAAACTTCCTAAACCTATTCTCAACGACATGTGGAATCTACACTTATCATCGTGGATTTAATTCCTTAGACTCTATGTCTAATCTGTGAAAATCTCATCAAGGTTTGATTTCATAAACCTAAGAAATATTGTGTGACACATAGACACCTGTATTCTGGATTTCCTGGCAAAAGCCCTCGGGCTAAGGCAAGCGTATCGTATAAATCTCATTGAGGGAACCGTTACGCTTACCTGGGGATTTCTGGGATGAGTGATAAACTATGGTCAACATACACAAGTTTCTAAGGTAAATGGGTCAATTTACCTTGACGTGTCAACGATTCCAAATGGTAATGCGTTACCAAATGGAACCATCCTTTTGTATCTTAAAAATCCTTAAATCCTTGAACTGGTTTATCATCAAAGTTTAAACACTTTCTCATCCTTAACCTAAATAATATTCCTGTTAATATTAAACCCATTCTACAATTCAACTCTTACGTTTAAACGCTGAACGTGTAACGTGTAACAGTATTGAACTCGGCATTTCATGTAACTATTTCTATACCTTGATCAACGTGAACATGGATTTCAATATACCCAAAGATATTGAGAATCTAAACCGTATGTCTTTAAAACTTTAAACCGTTACCTATGGTTCTCAAGTCTTCTTAAGGATGTGTCCCATAACTAAGAACATGCAACGCTGTAGACGAAATTCCTACATCTCGGGATACTTTGTCTAGGCAAAGTGTAAATGGTGATCTAATTCGATCAATGAATCCGTTACTTGACTCAAAACTCTTGTTATAATTGATCGCTTATAAGTACGCGTGTCATCAATAAGGTTATGGTTGACCTCATATCTTGAGAAGTCCATATATTCCTTTCGATTGTGAATCGAATGTTCACATCTCATTGTGATGTTGAATCATTCTTGTCCTTGATTTCGTCTTCCTGATTTAAGACATCCAAGATTTAAACATCATAACAAATCCTGTTATCTCGAACTTTGACTTTAAATTTTATAAGCATGATTTTCCTTTTGGTTTTATTGATGTAACTTGAAATTTCCTGAATTTCTAATTAATATTATTTTCCTTTCATCGTTAAGTCAAACTTCGGACCGCTTGCACCATAGGAAATACGAGGGTTTGCAAGTCAATCTATGACTAAGAACACTCGTATCACCTAAATGATTCTATCTCATCAAAACAGGGGTGATTCCCTTACTTTGATGAATCTCTATTCATTTCGATAAATGGTTTCTAATTTTGTGTTTTATGATATTTCATCCTCTGGATTAGGGTGATTTCCTTATCTTGAGGATTGACTTCAATTATTCTTATTGAAACTTACACTTCACAAATGACAAGATCTCACCAAAATAGGATTGAAACCCGTACTTTGGTGACAAATGTCAATCTTCGATTGTTTTCTTGTTATTATGAAGCTCAATCATCAAGATAGGCGTGAATTCCATACCTTGATGATAATTTTATTTTTATGGATTGTATTCTCTTAAATGAAATGATCTCATTAAAGTAGGAGTGAATTCTGGATTTTGATGAAGAAGTTCATCCTGTTATATTTTGTTTTTGTAAAACTTCATCGTTAAGATAGGAGTGATTTCCCTTACCTTAATGGTGAGTTACCTCGTCTTATTTCTATGGATCCTTAACAATGAGTTGGGATCGAACTTTTTGATTGGTAAGTTAATGGTCATATCTTGGAAATACATCATCAAGTTAGGAGTGAAAACCACACCTTGATGACTATTCTTATTTCTTGATCTTCAACTTACCATGATTGTAATCAAGTGACGAGAAGCATGTAGTAACTTGAAGGGTGGGTGAATCAATGTTGGTGATTCGACCTATCAAGCCAAAGCATGATCTCTGAACTAGACCCGATTGTTTTAGGTTGATTTTGATTCAAAGCTTGAAGCATGTAAATACTTAAATCAAATTCTTTCCCTTTATCTTCATATTTTGACTCGATCTAGCTACATCGAACCATTTATTCCTTACTTATCAACTTTCATTTTGAGTTATCATTAAAACCTGATTGCGTAATGATAGCTTCCCAAAACAACCTTCCTGCCAAATAAAGACATTACTAATTTGTGTTCATGGCTTGATGAACGGCGTGTGCAAGCCCTACGTGGAAAGCTACTTGTGCTTGCCTTAATCAGCAATATCCTGAATTATTTAAATTTTAATCCAATCGTGAACGCTATCGTGTTCACGAGTGCACTCTTGGGAATGTTTAAATTCAATAAGTTTGACCATGATTCTTAAGTTTGTTAAGTTTCATCGTTCATAATCTTATATGTTCTTGACAAAGTGTGCAAGTCATTCCTCATAACCTGGAACTTCATTTCTTATGATTAAATTTCGGGACGAAATTTCTTAAAGTAGGGGACTGTAACATCCGTCATTTTTTTTTTTAAAACCCGAACCAAATTTCTATATAATTGTACTGGATCAAATGCATTAAATATACAGTTTATAATGTGATTTATTCACTTATTAATCATTAAAATAACTTGTAATAATTTACAAATAAATAAGTAAATTGAATGTCTTATTAAAATTTATTAAGCTATAAAATGAATTTTAATGAATTTATAAAGCCTTAATAATTATGAACTTTAATTATAAAAGTGGAAATAAATAATATAAAGTTTACAAGCTTTATAAATTCATTAAAGACTTATAAATAATTCTTTTGATTCATAATATAATGGTATCAAAGCCACTCCTGTGCCGTTCGGAGTGTGGGACATACCTCACCAAGGATGGTGACTTCTCGAGCTCATCGAGGACGATGAGTCCAAACAAGGGGTGCTTGTGACACCCTACACATATCCCACATCGGACGTGGACAGGAGAGATTCCTGGTTCATAAGGAATGTCTGACCTCTAATATCAACAACGCGTTTTGGGCGTATTGGCTGTGGATGAGAGGAGAACTCCACAGTTAAGCGTGCTCAGGTGGGAGCAATCCAGGGATGGGTGACCTCCCTGGGAAGTTTTCACCCGGCAACCAAAAGCAAATCCGTGAGCTCCTCGTGGGCGAAGCGGACAATATTGTTGGTGTGAGAGGCCGGGTGTGACAGAAACTGTGACACCCCCCGCAGGAAGGTGTACGAGAGCCGCAACGTGATATTGTCCGCTTTGGCCGCAGCCTCACGGATTTAAAACGCGTCACGATGGGGAAGGTATCCAGCCCCTTATAAAGAGACTTTCGTTCACCTGCCCAACCGATGTGGGATGAGTCATAGCCATATTTCAGGCATGTGTCCATCCACCCACCGAAGTGAGACCAGCGTCCTCGCTGGCACAACGGCCCGGCCCTGGCTCTGATACCAACTGTGACACCCCCCGCAGGAAGGTGTACGAGAGCCGCAACGTGATATTGTCCGCTTTGGCCGCAGCCTCACGGATTTAAAACGCGTCACGATGGGGAAGGTATCCAGCCCCTTATAAAGAGACTTTCGTTCACCTGCCCAACCGATGTGGGATGAGTCATAGCCATATTTCAGGCATGTGTCCATCCGCCGTTACGCTTACCTGGGGATTTCTGGGATGAGTGATAAACTATGGTCAACATACACAAGTTTCTAAGGTAAATAGGTCAATTTACCTTGACGTGTCAACGATTCCAAATGGTAATGCGTTACCAAATGGAACCATCCTTTTGTATCTTAAAAATCCTTAAATCCTTGAACTGGTTTATCATCAAAGTTTAAACACTTTCTCATCCTTAACCTAAATAATATTCCTGTTAATATTAAACCCATTCTACAATTCAACTCTTACGTTTAAACGCTGAACGTGTAACGTGTAACAGTATTGAACTCGGCATTTCATGTAACTATTTCTATACCTTGATCAACGTGAACATGGATTTCAATATACCCAAAGATATTGAGAATCTAAACCGTATGTCTTTAAAACTTTAAACCGTTACCTATGGTTCTCAAGTCTTCTTAAGGATGTGTCCCATAACTAAGAACATGCAACGCTGTAGACGAAATTCCTACATCTCGGGATACTTTGTCTAGGCAAAGTGTAAATGGTGATCTAATTCGATCAATGAATCCGTTACTTGACTCAAAACTCTTGTTATAATTGATCGCTTATAAGTACGCGTGTCATCAATAAGGTTATGGTTGACCTCATATCTTGAGAAGTCCATATATTCCTTTCGATTGTGAATCGAATGTTCACATCTCATTGTGATGTTGAATCATTCTTGTCCTTGATTTCGTCTTCCTGATTTAAGACATCCAAGATTTAAACATCATAACAAATCCTGTTATCTCGAACTTTGACTTTAAATTTTATAAGCATGATTTTCCTTTTGGTTTTATTGATGTAACTTGAAATTTCCTGAATTTCTAATTAATATTATTTTCCTTTCATCGTTAAGTCAAACTTCGGACCGCTTGCACCATAGGAAATACGAGGGTTTGCAAGTCAATCTATGACTAAGAACACTCGTATCACCTAAATGATTCTATCTCATCAAAACAGGGGTGATTCCCTTACTTTGATGAATCTCTATTCATTTCGATAAATGGTTTCTAATTTTGTGTTTTATGATATTTCATCCTCTGGATTAGGGTGATTTCCTTATCTTGAGGATTGACTTCAATTATTCTTATTGAAACTTACACTTCACAAATGACAAGATCTCACCAAAATAGGATTGAAACCCGTACTTTGGTGACAAATGTCAATCTTCGATTGTTTTCTTGTTATTATGAAGCTCAATCATCAAGATAGGCGTGAATTCCATACCTTGATGATAATTTTATTTTTATGGATTGTATTCTCTTAAATGAAATGATCTCATTAAAGTAGGAGTGAATTCTGGATTTTGATGAAGAAGTTCATCCTGTTATATTTTGTTTTTGTAAAACTTCATCGTTAAGATAGGAGTGATTTCCCTTACCTTAATGGTGAGTTACCTCGTCTTATTTCTATGGATCCTTAACAATGAGTTGGGATCGAACTTTTTGATTGGTAAGTTAATGGTCATATCTTGGAAATACATCATCAAGTTAGGAGTGAAAACCACACCTTGATGACTATTCTTATTTCTTGATCTTCAACTTACCATGATTGTAATCAAGTGACGAGAAGCATGTAGTAACTTGAAGGGTGGGTGAATCAATGTTGGTGATTCGACCTATCAAGCCAAAGCATGATCTCTGAACTAGACCCGATTGTTTTAGGTTGATTTTGATTCAAAGCTTGAAGCATGTAAATACTTAAATCAAATTCTTTCCCTTTATCTTCATATTTTGACTCGATCTAGCTACATCGAACCATTTATTCCTTACTTATCAACTTTCATTTTGAGTTATCATTAAAACCTGATTGCGTAATGATAGCTTCCCAAAACAACCTTCCTGCCAAATAAAGACATTACTAATTTGTGTTCACGGCTTGATGAACGGCGTGTGCAAGCCCTACGTGGAAAGCTACTTGTGCTTGCCTTAATCAGCAATATCCTGAATTATTTAAATTTTAATCCAATCGTGAACGCTATCGTCGTTGATCAATGCAATTCTTATTATTGTGTCATTTCTTGGACCATCTTTGAACTCCTTATAACAACCTCTAGTAATCTTTCTGAATATCTTTCCCTTAAAACCACGTTTATTCTGAAAACCCATTACAACGATTTTCCTCATACTAAAGTTAATCTTTAATCTTAACAAACACGATACCTGTGTCAACGTTACACTAATAACATTTGAACCCTCATTGACATGAGTAAACAAGAAACGATCACCTAGAAACCCGTTAAAGTTACTTGCTCGAGAAGCTCTTATGAATTCCATCCAAAAACATCCGGAACTTATTTTTCATGTTCGTTAAGCCGAGTCCCGTATCGATCTAATGTATGGTGTTTCACACCTGACAAAACTTTTTAACCGTATTGAACCGTTTGGAATACAAACATTTATCAATTAAAAATTTTAAAGGAATGACTTGCACACTTGGTCAAGGAACATATAAGATTATGAACGGTGAAACTTAACAAACTTAGAACCATAGTCAAACTTATTGAATTTAAACATTCCTAAGAGTGCACTCGTGAACACGAAATAACATCTAAGTCTCCTCATAACCTTAAAATTTATTTCTCATGATTAAATTTCGGGACGAAATTTCTTAAAGTAGGGGAGACTGTAACATCTCGTATTTTACGATAGTTAAAAAAAAATAATAATAATAATAATAATAGTAATAATAATACTAATAATAATAATAATGTTGATAATAATAATAATATTAATACTAACAATAATAATGTTAATACTAACATTAATAATTAATAATAATAATAAGAATAAAAATGGAAAAAAAAAATAGATTAACTATAAACCTTTTTACATAAAATAATAACAATACAAACTTCAGGGGTTGAAGTGTAAATTAATTAAAACTGAATTACAATTTTAAACTCAGTTGTAAAATTCTCGGAACCTCAGGGACCATACTTGTAAATATTTTTAAAACCCAAACCGCCCTCCCCTTCTCCCCGTCGGACTCTCCACCGCCGGCCACACTCGCCGGCGAAGCCAAAAGCAACCAGATCACTCCATTTTTAAACCGAATTAAACACCCGACAGTACCACGTGAAGGATTCGAACCAAAACAATTTGAAAATGTGAATCTTTGAGTGCGATCTACAACTGTTCCCTTCCCTGCGATTGTCGGCCCCTTTTTCCAGCAAATCGATCGCACTACACTCTAAATAATCGAATTAATCGCACCTATACAATCATACATCTACCTATAATCGTTTACAGCTTTCAATTTCATCTGAAAAACACGATTTCTTCGCATTTGATTATCACTTCCATCCACGACCTGCAACTTAGCCGATGACCATCTTCGGAGTATTATTACCCAAAACAAACAGAGGGCAATCAATCATGATCACCACACGAAGCTTCCTGCTAATTTAATTCGATTATGATCATTGTTTGAAGCATCCAGCGATCAAACGAGTGTCGCGGACCTGTTCTTGGTTGAGTCAGTTCCAAATCGTCATCAAACGGGTAATTCCACATACCTATACACTCGGTTTTGGGAGGGGAATAAAAGCCCTAACAATTGTTTGATTAAAAACATCAATTGAGGCTTCAATTTGGGGACGATGGATTCTAGGGTTCTTGGATTTAGAGGAGATTCGTTGAGTCTGTTTTTAAGATTTAAAAGCTGTGTTAAGCCGCGGCCACGGCCCTTAGCTCACTGGTAACACACATGCCCCGTATCCCACAGGTCCCCGGTTCGAACCCCGCGAACCCCACATTTTTATTTTGGACTTTTAAACCTCTTAAAAAATTCAGAAAAATTCCTGAAAATTATAAAAATAAGTTTTATAAACCTTAAATATTTTTCTTTACATCAAACCAATTTCTGCAAATTTATTTCTTAAAATATATTAATATTTGATTTATTTTATTAAAACAAATAATAAAACTAGTTAAATAACTTATAAAATAGACTTTAAAATTTATTATCTTAACAAAACATTACAATTAGAGTATTTTCATATTTTAGTTATTAATTATTATTGTTTCAAATAATAAATAATTATTTGTCTTAAATAATAAATAATAAAAGTTTGTAGAAATTTTATAATTTCATAAATCATTCTAAAATACTATTCTCTTATAAAATATATTAACTAAAGGTTAGATTAATAATTCGTTATCAATCAAAACGTTATTCCAATTAATCTTAAACAATCATAAAGTTTTATATATATTAAACCTTATCAATTTTTATACTTAAAATTCATTCTTAAAAATACTAAAACACATATAGGAAAATCCTCCTAATGGATCGAAACGCGAATAATTACTTTATAAATTTAATTACTCGACGAACCTCACAATTCCAATTGAAACTCTAGTTCACGTTAAAACATTAAAGCTTATTATTAAGACTTTAACCTTGTGAATATATATTTACATATTTAGGTGCCTTGTAACGATTCACGTTGGAACGACGCCTACTATTATTCTTATTAATCGTCATTATATACTTATTTGACAAGTGAGTTTTCCTTGCCCCCTTTTACTTTATTTCACACCATTTTGGGGTGAAACATGATACTTATACATTACACACTTATAAACATTTGAGACTTGTAAAGCACTTGCAATTCATCTTTATATCTTGTCATGGTTATTTGTATGTTGTAAGTGATTATATGAGATACATAGTTTGTTACAATCATTAACTATTGCTAGCCTGGCGACGTCTTAGATCTTTGGGCCTGACAAGCCTATTTGGTGCTAAAGTCGATGTATTGCCGACTCCTAGGAGCCGTATGCTTGTGCACTAGGGAACCAAATACACTTAGCCAATCTTATATACTTGTAATCAAGTCGAGGTTTGATTGTGAAGATATGTGTTCTATAACCTTACTAGCTTATAACCTATGACACGAATTGCAACTTATAATCTTTTCATATTATGTATGAAAACTTTGGAAACTCACCAACTATTTTTAGTTGACCCCTTTATTTTTATCATGTTTCAGGTAACACCCGAGTTTAGAGTGATCTTTTGAAGCTTGCAATAAAACTAGGATGTGGACCTAGTTAAATAAATGAAATGTTATGTTATGTTTGATATTTGCTTGAATGTATTTCATGATTGAGACTTATGTTGTAATTCCTGTTGAAACTATTAATTTGAATATTTACATTTAAACATAGCGTTATGTGGCTGTGAACAATCGTATTACTCACGCCTCGACGATTCCGCCGTCTAGGTTGGGGTGTGACACGTGCTTTCAACATCAATACCCAACAAGCTCAAGCCACCAATGATGTGGTGTTGAATAATTCTTGTCATTGATTTCGTCTTCCTGATTTAATTCAAGATTTGTAAACGTGATTTCCTTTTGTTACATTGATGTAATTTGAAAATTTCTAAATTTCTAATTGAAATATGTTTCCTTTCGTTGTTAAGTCGAACTTTGAACCGTTTACACCGTGGGAGATGCAAGAGTTTGCAAGTCAACCTATGACTAAGGACACTCATATCTCCTAAATGATTCTAAATCATCAAAACAGGGGTGATTCCCTTACTTTGGTGATGATTCTTTATTCGTTTCAATAAATGGTTTCCAATGATGTGTTTTATGAAATTTCATCCTCTGAATTAGGGTGATTTCCTTATCTCGAGGACTGACTTCAATTATTCACTTTGGAACTTGCATTTCACAAATGACATGATCTCACTAAAATAGGATTGAAACCCGTACTTTGGTGACAAATGTCAATCTTCAATTGTTTTCTTGTTATTATGAGATTCAATCATCAAGATAGACGTAAATTTCATACTTTGATGATAATTTCATTTTTATGGATTGTATTTTCTTAAATGAAACGACCTCATCAAAGTAGGAGTGAATTCTGGATTTTGATGAAGAAGTTCATCTTGTTATATTTTGTTTTTGTAAAATTCATCGTTAAGATAGGAATGAATCCCTTACCTTAATGGTGAGTTATCTTGTCTTATTTCTGAAGATTCTCAGATCGAACTTTTGATTGGTAAGTCAGTGGTCATACCTTGAGAGTACACCATCAAGTTAGGGGTGAAAACCATACCTTGAAGACTATTCTCATTTCTTGATCATCAACTTACCATGGTTGTAAACAAGTGACGAGACGCATGTAGTAACTTGAAGGGTGAATCAATGATGGTGATTTGACCTATCAAGCCAAAGCATGATCTCTGAACTTGAAAAGAGACCCGATCGTTTTAAGTTGATTTTGATTCTAAGTTTGGAGCATTTAAATTCTTAAATCAATTTCTTTTCCTTTATTCTCATGTTTTAACCCGATCTAGCTACATCAAACCATTTATTCCTTATCTATCGACTTTCATTGTGAGTTATCATCAAAACCTGATTACGTGATGGTAGTCTTCCTAAACAATCTATTGTCAAGTAAAGATATTATCTCTGATCGTGATGGTCGCTTCATCTCTCGTTTCTGGAAAAGTCTCCAATCAGCTCTCGAAACTCAACTGAATCTTAGCACAGCCTATTATCCGCGAACCGACGGTCAGATTGAAAGAACGATACAAACCCTCGAGGATATGCTCCGGGCTTGTGTCATTGATTTCAGTGGATCGTGGGATTCTCATCTTCCGTTGATTGAATTCTCTTACAATAACAGTTACCAGACTAACAGATGGCACCATTTGAGGCCTTGTATGGTCTGAAGTTGGTGAATCACAGATTACTGGTCCGGAATTGATACAAGAAACAACCGACAAAATTCATAAGATCCGTGATAATTTGCTCACTGCTAGAAATCATCAAAAGCATTATGCTGATAAAGACGTAAGCCCATGGAATACAATGTCGGTGATCTCGTACTTCTTAAGGTATTACCTTGGTAGGGAGTGATCCGTTTTGGAAAGAAAGGGAAACTAGCACCTCGTTATGTGGTCTCATTCAAAGTACACGAGCGAATTGGGAAACTGGCCTACAAGCTTGAACTACCCCAAGAGCTCAGCAATATACATCCGACGCTTCATGTTTCAAACCTCAAAAAAATGTCTTGCCGATGAAAATCTCCACATTCCACTCAACGAAGTTCAGATTGATGAATCTTTGCACTTTATTGAGAAACCTGTGGAAATTATGGATCGGGAAGTCAAACAACTCGAACGTAGTAGGATACCCATTGTCAAAGTCCGCTGAGAATCTAAACGTGGCCCAGAATTCACCTAGGAACGTGAGGACCAAATGAAAACCCAGTAACCTCATCTTTTCATTTCAGCCTCCTCGTGAACAAATTTCGGGACGAAATTTCTTAAAGCAGGGGAGACTGTAACATCGTGTATTTTTGGCAAGAAAAAAATTTGTTTAATACGTTGATTTCTAATTCTGATAATTATAACAATAATAATAATAATAATAATAATAATAATAATAATATTAGTAATAATAATAATATTAGTAATAATAATAAAAATAATAATAATATTGTAAGACTTAAAAGTCAAAAATTATAAGTATAAAGGGGGGGCCTTAATGTCATTTATAAAACTTGTTTACAAAACTTTCATCACAAAATAATAAAAACATAAACCACAGGGACCAATTTTGTAATTTCCGGAAACAACCCAACCCCACCCCCCTTCTTCCCCGTTCGAACCCCACCCGCACCATTCCCCTATTTTCGGCCGACAACCACCAAAATTCGAGCACTAAACGCATTAATTAATCAAAGTAATCAAAGTGGAAGAACCCACTATCTGTTTTTAAGCCATTAACACCATCGATTTCATCTTAAACAAGCTCAAACCCCCCTCTCGAACACCCACTTCATCCGCGGACCTGCAACTCAAATTCTAACCAACCTTCACTCGATTTTAATCGAAATTAACATAGGGTTTTGCTTCTAGATCATCACTAGAAGCTTCCCTTAAGTTTAATTTGATTATAAACATCATTTGGGCACTAATCAGTCGAGAGCCGTGTCGCGGACCTGTTCTTCATTGAGTTCAACATCAATTCATCACCATATAGGTAATTCGACACACGTACATACTCGATTATACACGGGCAATCAAAGCCCTATGATTTCAGTTACTATCGGGATCGAATTCGTGTCCAATTTGGTCCGGATTCGAACTAGGGTTCATATCAATTTGGGATAGTTTGCTGATTGGTATTTAAGAACAATGGGAACCAATTCCTTTCGCGGCTGTAAGCCTTGGTTTGCTGGTTCCTGCGCCCCATGACCAACAGGAGGTCGCGGGTTCGAAACCCGGCCACCTCGAACATTTTTTTTAGCCTTTTTAAGTTTTAAAAAATTCAGAAAAATTTGTAAAAATTATAAAAATGTTTTTACAAACATTAAAATTTTTAAAACAACTTAATTATTTTTCTGAAATTTATTTTAACATTTTATCTATTTTATTAAATGTTTTAAATAAATAAAAATTACAAATATTACAAAATTTCAATAAAAATAAAATTTTAATAATAATTTAATTTATTAAATTATTATTGGACACTATATTACTTTTAAGATAATCACAATTATATATGTTTTATAGATTCACAGATTATTTACAAGACGTCATTTTGTATTACTTAAATAATTAAATATTTTAATTAATTATATCATATAATTAATTAATAAAAATTAACTATTTTTCCACACTTTAACACTAAATCAAACGATTACGCGTATTAACACATTTATTCCTATTAAATTCTAAACGTAACCACATTCAATAAATGTATTTTATTTAGTTATGGACATTCAAACAAAATAAAAATTAGCTTATTTAAACTACAATTCAAAACCAAATGGAAATCCTAATACATTCCCAAATTCCCAAATCATTATTATTCTAACTCGAGACACCGTTCCTTAGGTTAATCGTAAGGAAATCGTTGGTGTCTAATCTATCACATCCAGATTCTAATCTCGTCAATCAAGTGAGTATTCATATCCCCTTTTTATATCATTTCTTATTTGGGGGAAATCATGTGATACAATATATTCAATCATGATATTCTATTGTTATTTCATTCTAAATTCAATTCAAGACAAGTTATGTTATTACTTGCAATTATGTGAACATACTATGGTAAACTGGACGACAGTAAAACCCTAATTCAATCAATCAATCCTGGTATCAATGGTAGATCTACTGGTTTGGATAACCCACCCCATATGGCTTACGAGTGGTGATTGTGCCAGAGGCAATCAGTCAATCTTTGGTGTTTGTGTGCAAGTCCATTATATGCAAGTGTCAAGTCAAGGGGTTTCTATTGTGTCGGTTTATCTATATGCTTTACTATTGCAATATAAGTCTTAACGTTACCTTGTGAATTGGATTATTCTCAATCAATCAATCAATCTATATGTATACTCAAAAACTGTGATTACTCACCAGCTAATTCGTTAGCTGACTTTATTTTCTCACATGATTTCAGGTTAAGCGAGTTAGTGGACTTCTACATGTTCATATAAGACCCGGACTTAGTCAAAACAAAAGACAATTACTATTTGTGACTTTAACTGTTGTATTTGTATCTGTTAAATTCATGTTATCCTGTAATCTGATTTTAATATTATTTTCACTATTAGACAATCATGAGTTATGAACAATCAATCATTCCCTCGTCCGCTCCGATGATTCCGCCGTTGGTCGGGGTGTGACACGCACGGACGCACGCACGCACGCACGCACGCACGCCCGCACGCCCGCACGCCCGCACGCCCGCCCGTACGCCCGCCCGCCCGCGCCCGCACGCCCGCCGCCCGCCCGCCGCGCCCGCCCGCACGCACGCACGCCCCGCACGCCCGCCCGTACGCCCGCCCGCACGGCATTGCCGATCCACAGCAGCAGCATGGGCAGCCGCATGATCAGCCACCACCTGACGAGCAGCCACTTGATCAGCCGCCACCTCAGCCACATCAGCCGCCTCCTCAGCCTCAGTTCCCGCGACATATTTATAGAGATGTGAGGCTGCCTGCACGTATGGAGACATTTATGCAGGACATTTCTAGGAGTTTACGGCAGCAGAGTCGACGACTCGATCGAGTTGAGGATCTTATGGAGTGGCACGTTCAGCTAGAGATTGCGCGAGCCCGTGCTGCTGGTATTGATCCTCCGCCGTTGCCACCGCCTCGACATTACCCTGACTCCCCGTACTTTTGATAGTATTGTAATTTTTATTTTGTTATGTAATTTAAAAACTTTGTTATTTATATTATCAGTTTATGTTTATCTTATATGTTTATTATCAGTTTATGTTTATCTTATATGTTTATACGCAACACATACATACATACATACATACATACATACATACATACATACATACGCACGCACGCACGCACGCCCGCCCGCACGCGCGCGCGCGCGCACGCCCGCCCGCCCGCCCGCCCGCCCGCCCGCCCGCACGCACGCACGCACGCACATATACGTTAAAATAACACAAAAAATATACGTACATACATGGTCGGTTAATGAGTTATAAAATATAACTTATACGTAAAATTTATATGCAAAAATCTTTAAAAAAATATATGTTAAAATAACACAAATCAACCCACCCTATACGCCGTGAGTTATAAAATATAACTTATACGCAAAATTTATATGCAAAAATTTTAAAAAAATATATGTTAAAATAACACAAATCAACCCACCCTATACGCCGCGTATGGGGCCATACGCGGCGTATAGGTGATGTCGTACATGAGGTAAATTTAAAAGAAAGCTTTGAGACAAGCAAAATTAAAACCATGAATCATCATAAACTTCCGCTATTTGATTACTTAAGAGGCAAGGTTTCACACATAGCTCTTGATTTATTAGTTGCCGAAAACACTAAACTGCGTGTGATGCGCTTTGCAAATGCAACATGTGGTTGTCATCTTTTCACTAATTGTGGCTTGCCTTGTGCTTATCGGTTGGAAAAATATGAACATTCTGGTAATAGCCGCTCCATCATTATCATTTTTCTATTAAAGTAACAAATTATATATTAATTTATACATTTTAATGCAGGCACTAAAATTCCATTAGACCCAATTGACGTATTTTGGACGAAGCTTGATAAAATTAAACCCTCATATATGGTGGATGAAAAAGTTGATGTTGAAGAAGAAATGGAACGGGTGAAACAACAAATAATGACACAACCCACAGCTGTAAAATTTAGTTTGGTGGAAAAAAATAAAAAAAATTGTGTATCCATGGAAAAATAACAAAAAAGCGCCTGTTGTTCAAACAGATATTCGCGATCGTCCAACGTTAAAGGTTCAATAACAAAAGTATGACACTCAACAAAGTACGTGCGACATGCCGAGACATAGCTCGTTTATTGCGTCTCACATTTTCAAAAGAACAAGTTCAGCTGTAAAGCCTCAGAAGCCTGCCATGCAACGTAATCGTTCAACGTCTTCTAAAGTATCAAAGGGTACTAATGAGTTTTCATCGATTGTCGGAGATCGCCAATTAAACAATATAAACAGGTTAAAAAATTGGATTTCATCAATCTTTCATCAGTATATTTCACGTATACGAGATGTCCGATCCAATGGTAATTTTGGTTTTCGATCTATAGCTTTCGGCTTAGGGTTTGACGAAAATAAGTGGATGTATGTGCGGACACAGCTTTTAGAAGAGTTGGATAGACATGAATTGAAGTACAGAGAAGTTTTCGATACTTTGTACCCCGGACAGTATAACGAATTACGTCACACCATCGATTGGCAAAGTGTGGAACCTGCACCAGAAGAACATTGGATGATAATGCCGTATACGGGAATAGTGGTTGCTCAAAAGTTTGGGGTTATTCTTCATAACTAAGCAATAATGGTTGTCAAACATTTTTCCCATTATGGGCTGATCCGAAAACTGTCATGCCTCATCATGTCGTGTCGATTGTTCATGTCAACAATAATCATTTCGTTCACGTTAAGTTAGAAGGAGATTATCCGATGCCAACATTAAGTAATCTTTGGATTCTTAACCGAAGCGTACGTGGTGCAGAATGGGAGATTATGTATAGGATTCGTATCTCGGAATACAACGCAATAATAGAGAATAACCGAGAACCCCCAGCTTATATAAATTTATTTTAATTCATAATTTGTAATATGCGAATTATATATTTTAATTTTAATTTTATTATTGTATTCGTATTATTTAATATTAAACTGTTTAAATAATTTTAATTCAAATTATGTATATATATTAAAATAAAAAAAATTAAAATAAAAAAAATATCTTTTAACCTTTCAAAATATCAATATTAATATATATATATATATATATATATATATATATATATATTAAAACTCAAAAAATTAAAAAATATATATATATAAGCTATACGCCGCGCATGGACCCATACGCGGCGTATAGCTCCTCCACGTATGGGTCAAAAGTCACGTATGGGTATAAAATGTCAAACCCTATACTCTGCGTATGGACCCATACGCAGCGTATAGAGTATAAAACGTGAAATCAACAACGCACCCTATACACCGCGTATGGACCCATACGCGACGTATAGGGTATAAAACGTCAAATCAACAACGCACCCTATACGCCGCGTATGGACCCTATACGCCGTGTATGGACCCATACGCGGCGTATAGGGTGCAGGGGTGTTGATTTAAAATTGGGGGGTGTCTAAATAAAGGGACCCTTTTTAAATCATATCACAACATAACAACACAAACAAAAGAACTTAAGAATAACAATAATTTTTTTTAAAAAAAAAAAAAGAAAAAGAAAGAAAAATAAATAAGAAAAGAAAAGGAGACTGAACCCGTCTCGTGAGGCTCTAGCAACGAGCCAACGAACCTTTTAAACCCTCAATATTGCAACTAAAGACATGATTGCCCAAATCCCAATATACTAAAATAGTAAGAAACCTCTTTATATGACCCATAAAATACATTACGGTTTTGTAACTTTATACCTATGTATCTAACTTACCACAAACCCATATTCACAAAACTAAGAAAAACACAAATCGCAAAATGATGTTAAATTAAGGATTATTGCTTACCATACACCACCCTTCTCAATCCTCTATTGGAATATTGTACCTATGTCTTAACCCTACATCAGCATCACCACCGTTACCTCTCGTTAGTGCATGTTGCCCAACACCTGAAGTCTCGACAACGGAGCCCCCCTCACGAGGGGTCTCTTGTTTGTCTTCCCCAAAGTTATGAAGCCTCCGGCCAATCAAATAGCGGTCGTCTCTTATTGAATTGTGAAGATTGGTGAACCAGATATGGAACCTCTTACCACAAAAACATAACACACTGAAACCAAGGCACCCTAGCCAGGCGAATCGATAAACAGCTGAGTTGACCACTAGTGGGTACCCAAATACCGGAAATACCCCTCTAGCTATACGTAAGGAATGCACAAAGCGGTTAGGAGCTTCATGACTATGGGAACCACAATCTCACGTAACACCCAGAATCCTTGCAGCCTTGAGAAACCATCGTGTCTCACCCGCTCAAACTTTACTCGCCAGCTGTCATCCGCCAGAGGCAACACATGATCCATCATTACCTGTTTAGAGAAGCAGATGGAAAACTACATCAAAAATGTAAACTTCACCTCATAAATTATACAGAACCAGAAAAGATTATGCACAAGTCATGGTGGCAAAATGGCCGAGTAAATTGGGTTGGGTAACAGTTCAAAGAGATGGTTTTTAGGTACAGTTGGAAATGACCTAAACACTTTTTATGCAAACTTATTATTTGTATACTTAAGATATAAAAAATCAACCTGTAAGGAGGTTGTATGCATAAAAGTTAACTTTTCCGATATTTAGAGCCCTTTCCATTTTAGCTTAATTTTGTTTACTTTACCTATTTGACTCGTTAAGAGATAAAAAACATAACCAAATTCAACGACTCCACAAGTAAATGAGTCAAAATTGACACATTTAGACACAATAAAATTATAAACTCCACCAAATCCTTTAAAACGAAGAATAAGACATCCGGGGTGTAAAAGAAAAGTGTGAATCAAGACTTATAATCCCAAGTAGGGAGTACACAAGCCAGACCACTCGTGAGCTGCTCGAAATGGCTCGCTTTAAAGCTTGAATCAAGCCAAGATTAACTAGCAAAAGTCCAGCTCAAGCCCAAACTTCATATGCCAAGCTTGATTAGAGGCTAATAAGCCTATCAAACCTATTTCTTGTATATATAATAATAATATTTACATAATTATGTTATACACACATAATATATATTATTATATATACTTATTAAATGATTAATAATCAATAATGAATGAGCTGAGCTTGACCTATAGACATAGAGCTCGAACGAGTTGAGCTCAAGATCCCTTAAAATTCAACAAGTTGAACTAGAGCTTTATTCAAGCTTGGCTGGTTTCCACCCATAAACCAAGAAGCCTTATTCATAAATCAGTTACAAGACGAACAAACTTTGGAACTGAATATGCATATGTCAACAGGTAATAAATATTCATGTGTGCACTGAAATTGATAAAATCCATGTTGCTAAGCTCAAAAAATAGTGGTAACTCACCAGTCGAGTCCATATCTTCAGAAAGATAAGTCCAAGAGCCCAATCCTGATACAATAGAAAAACTGGGCTTTCATCCACAGGCACTCTCATTGGTACAATGACCAAAAGCTCAAACAGTAAGCCAATCATCACCGGAATCAAGAAAATCTGTAAAATGATAGTGTTAAACAAGATAAAAACATAGTGGAGAGAAAGTGCTAACAGGTAACGCGGCCTTACCCAAATTGACAATAATACAGAACTTTTTGCAACAATAGAACACCACTTTGTGATTTGACCTAATAAAACTGTAGCCCTCCTTGTTTGAATTTGATCAATTGAATATCTTACACCAGCCAGTGCAGTCCAGATGACATAACTTCCAATAGTGAGCGCATACAGATCTACAAGATACGGTTATTGAAGTGTCAGCATGTTTTTCGAAACATGAAACAGAACAGGATAATAGACTTGTTTAGTTGCGGATGTTTTAACCAGCTGCTTTGTGAGAAGCTCCTGGGATAATATCTTCTAGTTCTCATTATTTCATAATATCTGCTTTTGTTAGAAGCTCCTGCGACTTAGACTAAAAGTAACTTGCCAGAAAGAACTTGCAACCATTAATTAGATGGCAAACTCATTAGGTTAGGAAGATTGGGTAATATGTCAATTACCGGTTAGTTACTTTTAGTCTAAGTCGCGTGGCCTGAAAACACTTGATGTCACCTTTTCATCTTGTTCTTTCATAGATGGTTAATGTGTTATTACAAAATCTAACTTCTATTATTACAATAGCAATCTACACAACGTTTTATGAAGCAACTCCGAAGAATGCATGCATAGCAAATGCACTTTAGGTGACTTTTCAACACGTGTGAACAGTTTCTTTCTAGTAAATTTTATTGAATTGATTCATGTAATCCGTTTGGAATAAGACATACCAAATTGACCCACCCATTTATAAGTAAACGGGTCAAATTATCATCTCTATAAATAATGCAGAAACAAAAAAAAAGGATGTTTCCCAAACCAAAGAGCATAGCCGTTTATGAAGCATATTATGTTGTTTTGTAAGTGACTGTAATTTCATACCATGATAAAAAGAATGAAAATAAGTTTTCAATGAAGCGAAAAATGTCAAAAAAGCTTTTAGGGCACTGCACAAGAACGACAAAGAGCTCTTCTGTATTAATTCCTTACCGTTGCATTTTATGCCATGTGTTAATGGAAGAAGGGGTACTGAGTTGAACAGCGCTCGTCCAAGGTATATGGGCACCACAATTATAGCAGAATTGAAGATTAGCAGTGTCATCCATGCCACCAACAAAAGCAACACAATAGATAGCACAAATCCATACCTCCTAATAATAAAGAAAATATAAAATCACATACAGCATGACAGATGGAAATGTAAACTTAGTTATGCAAGGATATTTAATACACACGCAGTTCATGATTCGGGATTCATTGTTACAACAGGATACAGCTTACTCTGAATCAGGCTGTTCGTCACCATCAGCTTCTTCTGCAACATTAGCATTAGATGCTTCCTGCCTGGCTCTGTGTAGATGTTCAGGAGCCAAATATCCAACCACGGCTCTATCTTGACCACCCAGTTGAGCATTTTCTTGTCCATTATCATCTTCAGGGCCAGGTAATAAGAAATCTGTTAAACCAAGAGCCCAGCCAACTGCAGTGAACCAGTAGCGAAGAAGTGACTTGATTGTTGCCTTTAACTTAAAGTGCTCAACAGCAAATGGGATGCAAATTTGAAAGAGAAGCAAATTCGCAGGGATCTCAGTAAATGGATCAGATACTCTGCAAAGACAAAACGTGACTCATGACTGTTAGTAAAAGAACCAAAGGCAGTTGAAATATATAAAGAAATATACTTACGATATATCAAGAGGGAAAATAGATGGAGCCATTCGCATGGCAAGCTTAACAGGCAAAAATACTAGCATTACAATTAAGCTTCCATAAACAGTGACAGATAATAGAACCCTACGGGCATGCTTGTGCACAGGATCATCAATAAGATCCCGGAACGGGTTGTAATTGGGATCAGCTGGATCTCGTAGAAAATAAAGAACTCCACTGCGCAAAACCTGCAAATTCTTGTGAAAAAACTATTCAAAACAAAATAGGAAAATTAAGTGTTAAACATAAAATATTATAAGGTTAGAAGATTATACCCCACGCAGAAGGCTGACAAATACGGATATCTGTAACATGTAGATAATACCTACTACCCAATGAATCAATGAGCTTGCTAGTGGAGATGATGAAAAGAACTCAACTCTCTGAGACATAGATTTGCCAAACATTCTTATAGTACAAAAATCTAACCACCATCCACACATGAGTGGGAAAACCCCTAGCTCAATGACTAACAGGAAGGCAACCTTAATCATAGTCATTAAATGTCTCATTGCTGCCACAAACTGTCTGAAGAGAGAAGGAATTGTCCCAGCTATAGAAACAATACCATAAAATCTTCCCATGGTCAAAGGCTCTCCTTTAGTATACCTAATCAGTACAACAGCTCCAAAGTAGAAAATGACAAGTGAGAAAATGAAAATATATCCAATAGCAAGAGTTGTAACATCCGACAACCGTGATGCTCCTATGGCCACCCCTTCTATAATATCTGATGAAACAGAACTTGTGACATTGTTTGATGACTCAGCAAGTCCAGTAGAATTCACCTTCAACATTTCCGCAACATTAATCACATTGCTGCCTGAGTTGGTATCAGATGTAAGATTTGTGACCCCAGTCAGCGCATTCTTTAATGTGATGTTAGCCAAGGCAAGTGCTTGTTCACTAAGCGGAACACTGCTTGATAACATGGGGGTGGCGGCAGATGATAAAATCCATGATAAATGATATAGTATAAATCGTCCTAGGTGGAAAGGCACGAGGATTACAACCCCAAGAAATATCATGTTGCTAGCAAGAACCTGTAGGTAAGAGAAGGCACACAGAATTAGTATACATGGCTTAGAACAAAACAAACTGTGACAAAGTGTTAGTTCTTCAGCCCTCATTGCATGCAAAAAGTACATGGTCAACAAAAAAATTGTACTCACAGTGAATGCATTTTCCACCAGATGGAAAACAGGGCCCTGCATGCCAACTAGCTCATCAAAAGGAACATCCTCTGCACCATCCCCATCATCAAGACCATCAAACATCTGCTCAACATGTGCCTCAAGACGAGCTGCTTGCATCTCCCATCTGGCTGCAACATTTTCTGCATTTCTTATAATCATCTGACCAGCCCCAGCAATTCCTTGGGCCCCCACAGCATCTTCACCATTCCCCTCACCATTAACATTTCTGTTGGCTTGAACCGGTTGTCTTCTGGCAGCACGAGCTCCATTTCTATCTCCTTCATCTTCCCTGTCACCCTCCTGCCCACCAATTTCTCTCAGATGTCTAAAATAGTCCCTTAAGGATGTTGCCCCAAGAAAAATGAACACTATACTTGCAGAGAGTAAGAACCCATGAAGGCAGTCGGTTAGAATAACAGTAGTTGAAATATGACTCAGGAACAGGCCCTGGGCTTCACCATAATTCCTAACGAATGAGAAACGCCATATCCAAAAAGTTATGAATGGTATGATCAGAAGCCATACAGAAAGCACAAAACTGAGCCGTAGAAAGAACTGCAGCACATGATAGGCTTTCATTGCCATCCCAACTACAAATTCTTGAAATGGAAGCCTTGCAGGTGCATTTTCAGCATACACAGGTGAGAATGAAAACGGGTGCTTGCAAACCTGAAATGCAAGTCGAGATAACTAGTATAAAAGCATAAACAAGAGCCACAAATTCCATTAGCAATAGTCAAGAGATGTCAATGGTCCAGTTCATAGGACCCATAATAATATGTATATATCTACATTCGGAATACTACATTAACTAATGTAGGACAACAAACCAATTTTTAACAATCAGAAAAGAATAAACTCTTAATTTGGAATAAATTTGTTCGACTGCAAAGTCAAACTTGCCTCTAATCCTTGACCATAGACATCAATATCAAACAACAAAAACATATAAGAAATCACGTATGCTAGAATACAGATTAAAAAGAAAGCATATATAACAGCATAAACAAGTCACATGCACACTACTTGTTTGAAACTAATAAATGAATACTGAAAAACAGACTACAATAGAGGTCAGAGGCTGTAGTACATTGCCACACACACACACACACAAAAAAAAAAAAAAAAAAACAGCGGGAACACATTAAAAACCTGTTGCTCTAAAAAAATAAAAAATAAAAAAACAAAACAAAAACTTTATGTGCAGTTTAACCATAGGCATAGAGCCTCAAAAGTCCATCTACCATCAATTTGTTAGTGGCTGGTAATACTTCTGTACCAGCCATTAATATCTTCACCCACACAAATAAATGATCCAACAATAACACTTCACCAACTTTGCAAGATCACCTAGTTAACCCAAACACTTTCATCAAAACCCCATGTCCTATCACCCTCACCTATATGACAAGAAGATGTCTACATGGTGTATGCCCTTAAAAACCTAGTCAAGAAAAAACCAAGGGATAACATATCTTCTAGCAATTACCAGAGATACCTAAGATGCTTGTTTGGCACGACTCACAAAACATGTATAAAATAGCTACCCATGCTGATTACTATTCTGTCATGAAGTCCTGATTGCATCTTCCCTGAAATAAAAACCAAATAAAAACCAGATGCTATTTCGTTGATCTCACAAGGCCGCCACTAAAACCATATATCTACTACCAATAAAATATAACCAAGTAAAGCAGAAATGCAGAATCTTCCACAAAGATGATGAAGACCTTATTCGCAAGCTACAGTTACTATGAAGTTCTTCCAGAAAGATAAACAGAACACCATCTACTAAGCATAAAACAATACTGCATCACTAAACCCTAATCATTTCATTCTTTCAAGTTTCAACCAATACTAAATCAAAACAACCAGCTAACTTACAATAAACAAGAATTCAACTGAAACAAAAACATTAAAAAATAACAATCGAACCTCACACTGACGAGCGTTGCTGTGATTAAGCCACTGAAGAAGGCAGTCCTGGTGAACAAACTTAATACTCCCGCTACACGCACAAGGATACCGAAGAGGATCATCGGCGTCCCCCGTATTCCGACAGATCCGACAGACATCCTCCTCGTCATCATCGTCGTCATCGTACCTGACGCCGGAGGAATACGCGTCACCAAGCGACACACTCTGAGGCGTCGACGGAGAAGGCGGTGCGCGATCGGCAGCGGGTGGTTCAATTCCGCCGTGTGCGGCGGGCGTCGCCGGAGCGATCTCCATAGATTAACGGAGTATGATGATGGATGTTAGGGTTCCGATGGGGTTTGAATCTCGAAATCCGCTTTTCCGTTGAGATGGCGGTGAGAGGGTCGTTGGGATTTGAATGGGATGTGGTTTTAATTGGAGGTTACGAGAACAGAGATCTGACGCGAAAGCGTGTGCCGGTGATTGTGATTTCTGCCCCTTATCTCCTTGCTTATTTACGATTTTAGCTGGGAGGATATGCTGGTTTCACCTTTTGACTACAATAATTAGCGTTTACTGTCACACCCCAACCTTGACGGCGGAATCGTCGAGCCGTGAGAGTTACGATTGTTCACAGCCACATAACGCTATTGCCTGAAACATGTTAAAAATAAAAGGTCAATATATTGTTGGTGAGCATTCTATAGTTTTGAATACTTAAGTATATATAAAAGATGGCAATTCAAGTTGTAAATTAGTGAATAAAGTGACTAGGGATGTTATGAACAATGCACAATCAAACCTCGACAATGTTTTACAAGTATCAAACGACGTTAATATTCTATTAACGTTAAAAGTATATACGATCAGCTAAGTGTACTTGAATCAACCAAGTAGGCTTGTCTTACCCATAGATCTATGACTTCGCTGGGCTAGCAATAGTTAATGATTGTACATATAATGCCATAACATGGTAACCACAAAAGTTCAACTAACCACAACTCACAAGTAAATTGCCATAAGTTTACAAGTCTCGAATAAGTTTATAAGTGCAATGATATAAGTTAACATGTTTCACCCCAAAGTGTGAAAATAAGAAAAAGGGGTATAGAAATACTCACTTGACGTATAGGGGTATAAGGTGATAATAAGGATTTAACGACGTTCCAACGAATTCTTTTACAAGGCACCTAAACGTATTGTAAGATTAAAGTTCGATAATAAGATTTAACAATTAGACGTGAACTAGGGTGTCAATTGGAATTGTGGGATTTTGTCGAGTAAATAAATTTATAAACTAATTATTCGCATTTTGATTCATTAAGAACATTTTATATGTGTGTTTAAGTATTTTTGGAATGATTTTAAGTATAAAAATTGATAAGGTTTAACATATATTTAAAACCTTATAATTATTTAAAATTAATTGAAATAACATTTTGATTAGTAACAAGTTATTAATCTAACCTTTAGTTAGTATATTTTATGGGAGAATAATATTTTAGAATAATTTATGAATTTATAAAATACATAATTTCTACAATTTATTCTAATAAAACTTTGATTATTTATTATTTGAGACAAATAATTATTTATTATTGGAAACAAATAATAATTTGTACTAAAATAAGGAAAATAATCCCATTGAAATGTTTTGTTAAGATAAACAACCTTTAAAGTCTATCTTATAAACTTTTTAACTAGTTTTATTATTTGTTTTAAATAAAATAAAAATAAAATATTAAGATATTATAAGAAATAAAATTTGTAGAAATTGGTTTGCTGTAAAGAAAATATTTAAAGTTATAATCCTATTTTTATAATTTTTAAGAATTTTTCTGAAATTTTTAGAGGCTTAAAAGCCAAAATAAAAAAATAAGGGGGTGCCCGGGGTCGAACCCGGGACATCCTGTTTCACAATGCACACACTTAACCGGTGGGCTAAAGCCTTAGCCGCGTTAAACCACCATTTCAATTCCTTTTAAACACAAATTCCAGCATACCCCCAATTCCTTATGAACCCTAGATCGTTCATACCCAAAATTGGACACCAATTCGATGGTGTTAATGGTTTAAACCATGGGGCTTTGATTCCCCTTGTAAAAACGAACAGAATGGTATGTTTAATTACCCGTATGGTGGTGTATTGAAGGTGATCCTGATGACGAACAGGTCGCGATGGGGAGGTGATCGAAGGGCTTTGTTTGTGTGATTTCTAGGTGAAATTAAGAGTTGTGAACGATTAGGAATGTTTAGGGGGTTGTTTATATAGGTTTAATTTGGTCATTGTTAGTGTTTTGTGCGGTAATCGTTTTTGAAATAAAGAGGTCCGAATAATGGACTCGTGAGCTGTAAAACGGGGCTTTCATTCGAATTAAAGTAGATATTATTGTTGAAAATGCCCCCACGAATCTTTTGGTGCGTTTTGGGATTTAAATTCGACTTTTTGAGGTGTTGTGGGGTTCGCCGGAGCCGCGCCGGACTTCGCCGGCCGGCGACCGGATAATCGGGGAAGGGGGGGGGCTGGGTTGTAAATTATAATTGTTACACAATGGTCCCTACGGTTTCATTTGTATTATTTTAGGTATAAAAGTTTTATTTAAGTTTACAAATTGATGTAAAAGGTTCCTGAACTTATTTAAATAAATTTTTACAAATTATTTTTACTAATTACTACATTATTATTATTATTAGTAGTTAATATTATTATTTTTATAATTAAACTATTATCATTATTATTACTATTATCCTTATTATTATTATTACTATTATTATCCGTTTTCATTATTATCATTATTATTGTTATTATTATTATTATTTTTCATTATTAATATCATCATAATTATAAAAAAAAAATTTAAACATCGTAAAATACGAGATGTTACAGTCTCCCCTACTTTAAGAAATTTCGTCCCGAAATTTGTTTACGAGGAGGCTGAGACGAAAAGATGAGGATGCTAGGATTTCATTTGATCCTCACGTTCTCCAGTGAATCAGAAGGTGAGCATGAAGTCACAGATAAGTCATAGTGATTCTCTTTCTCTTTCTTGATGCAGTTTGTATTCTCATTTTCTGAGGTACACTTTGAAGAACTTTCAGGTTTTGAATAGGTATCAAAAGAAGAAAATTCATTATCGATTAAGCTGACCGCTTTAGTGTTTACTTTATGTGTAATGGCAGAGCCATTAGAGGTAAAAAGAGAGCCTAAAGTATGTGGCTTCCAGTTAACATTATAAGCCTTCACGTTGATTAAGAATGAACGTTAATACAAGATGTTACCGTCTCCCCTACTTTAAAGAATTTCGTTTTGAAATTAAGAATGAACTTAAATGAGCAAAAGAGTTAAAATGAAAGATAAGTGTTCAAACTAACAGTGATTGTCGTTTAATTACAGATGAAACGCTTCACTTGATGGAATCTTACAAGATTCTTGGCATAATGCATGCCAATTTGAACCCTATCAGTGAAATGTGAGATGTTTTGAGATGAAATGTTAGAAAGCGATGCCGAGTTACCATCGTATATTAGACTTATAAATCACAACTTCCAGAATAAAATTTCATGGTAAGGTGATGTCTAGATATCAATAAAAGACCAATAATGGTAAGAAATGTTAACCGTCGGAATTTTAAGAATCCCAAATGTCACCATATGAAACGACCTTAACGCATATCTTGTGAATATGTATTTCTCCTTTGACCAACCATCGGTCTAAGGATAATGCACTATGCGAAGATCTTGAAATAAGTTCACATTGATGGTTAAGAATATTATTAAAACAGAGAATGAATCAATCGTTAAAAATAACGATCGATGTTTTAACGTCATACCACGGTATACGAATAGTTGAAACAGATACAAGTAAATTTCTCGACGTTGTAAGATAATGGGTCGAATTGAATTTTTTTTTAGCCAATCGGTCTTTAATGCACCAATTGTCATCATGACATTCAAAATAAGAGGCACCTAGTGGATGAAAAGTTAAACATGAGATTTACAGGAACACAGAGGTTAGGTTTTGTCATAAATGAAAGTGAAACACTTGGACACATACCTAGTTACGTCTTTTCTTTTATGCCAAACCCATGACTACAAGTTACGAAGGTTTATGAACTATTATATCCACGTCGCAATGAGGATAATAACGAGTCTTGTTGATCGAAATCAAGATAGAGTTTTAAGGATTTCCAAGGTTACCGATTCAAAATCGATTCAAGAAGTGATACAAACAATAAGAAAGGTATTTGTAACCATGTTTTGCAAGGTAACAAATTTCCAAATGCAGATTTGCATACGTAATTCATCAAAATTAAAGTTGATAAGTAAGGAATAAACGGTTCGATGTAGCTAGATCGAGTCAAAACATGAAGATAGAGGGAAAGAAATCGATTTAAGAATTTAAATGCTCTAAACTGGGAATCAAAATCAACCTAAAACGATCGGGTCTCATTTCAAGTTCAGAGATCATGCTTTGGCTTGATAGGTCAAAACACTAACATTGTTTTACCAGTCAAGTTACTACATGCTTCTCGTCACTTGATTACAACCATGGTAAGTTGAAGATCAAAAAAATAAGAATAGTCATCAAGGTGTGGTTTTCACTCCTAACTTGATGATGTATTCCCAAGATATGACCATTAACTTACCAATCAAAAAGTTCGATCCTAACTCATTGTTGAGGATCTACAGAAATAAGATGAGGTAACTCACCATTAAGGTAAGGGAAATCACTCCTATCTTAACGATGAAGTTTTACAAAAACAAAGTATAACAGGATGAACTTCTTCATCAAAATCCAGAATTCACTCCTACTTTGATGAGATCGTTTCATTTGAGAGAATACAACCCATAAAAATGAAATTATCATCAAGGTATAGAATTATGCCTATCTTGATGATTGAGTTCCATAATAACAAGAAAACAATTGAGGATTAACATTTGCCACCAAAGTACGGGTTTCAATCCTATTTTGGTGAGATCATGTCATTTGTGAAGTACAAGTTACAATGAGAATAATTGAAGTCAATCCTCAGGATGAGGAAATCACCCTAATCCAGAGAATGAAATTTCATAAAACACACAATTGGAAACCACTTATCGAAACGAATAGAGAATCATCAAAGTAAGGGAATCACCCCTGTTTTGATGAGTTAGAATTGTTTAGGAGGTACGAGTGTTCTTAGTCATAGACTGACTTACAAACTCTTACATCTCTCACGGTGCAGACAGTTTAAGGTTCGACTTAACAATGAAGAGAAAAGAATATCACTTAGAAATTCAGTAAATTTCAAGTTATATTAATGTAACCAAAAGGAAAATCATGCTTACAAAATTTAAGATCAAAGTTCGAGGTAACAGGATTTGTTATGATGGTGTTCAAATCTTGAATAATTTCAATCAGGGAGACAAAATCAAGAACAAGAATGATTCGACAACATGATGAGATGCGAACATTCGATTCACAATCAAAAGGAAAATACAAGGACTTCTCAAGATATGAGCTCAACCATAGTTTAATTGAAGACACGCGTATTTTTAAGTGATAACGAAGTTATAATTAGTTTATTTGATCATTGAGGTGAGTGACCACTTATAATATTTGAGTTAACAAAGTTAACATTCAATTAGCAAAGTATCCCGAGATGTAGAAATTCCACTTACAACATTGCATGTTCTTAGTTACGGGACACCTCCTTAAGAGGATTTGAGAACCATAGGTAACGGTTTAAAGTTTTAAAGACCATACGGTTTAGATTCTCAATATCTTTGGGTATATTGAAATCCATGTTCACGTTGGTCAAAGTAAGAAGATAGTTACGTGAAATGCCGAGTTCAATACTGTTACACGTCACACGTTGAGCGGTTAAACATAAGAGTTGAATCGTAGGATGGGTTTAATATTAACAGGAATATTATTTAGGTTAAGAATGAGAAAGTATATAAACTTTAATGATAAACCAGTTCAAGGATTCAAGGATTTTTAAGATACAAAAGGATGGTTCCATTTGGTAACGCATTACCATTTGGAATCGTTGACACGTCAAGGTAAATTGACCCATTTACCTTAGAAACTTGTGTACGTTGACCATAGTTTATCACTCATCCCAGAAATCCCCAGGTAAGCATAACTGATCTCGTAGTGAGATTTATGCGATATGCTTGCCTTAGCCCGAAGGCCTTTTGCCAGGAAATCCAGAATACAGGTGTCTATGTGCCACACAAATTTCTTTGGTTTATGAAATCAAAACCTTGATGAGATTTTCACAGATTAGACATAGAGTCTAAGGAATTAAACCCACGATGATAAGTGTAGATTCCACATGTCGTTGAGAATAGGTTTAGGAAGTTCATTTTTCGGGGAGAGTCAAAAGTCAAAGTTAAGTTTAAGGAGTCAAGTAACTAAGTTCTAAGCATACATAAGGTAATCCTATGCTAAGGCATCAAGTTGCACAAAAGGCATAGCATTATGTAGCATTTAAACAATATGTAAGCATAAAAGTATAAAGATTTTTCTATGAGGTTCATGCAACTATAGTCTAGGTCACCATTTCTAATAACCTAAATCCCTATAGTTATGGGCTCTGATACCAATCTGTCACACCCCAACCTTGACGGCGGAATCGTCGAGGCGTGAGAGTTACGATTGTTCACAGCCACATAACGCTATTGCCTGAAACATGTTAAAAATAAAAGGTCAACATATTGTTGGTGAGCATTCTATAGTTTTGAATACTTAAGTATATATAAAAGATGGCAATTCAAGTTGTAAATTAGTGAATAAAGTGACTAGGGATGTTATGAACAATGCACAATCAAACCTCGACAATGTTTTACAAGTATCAAACGACGTTAATATTCTATTAACGTTAAAAGTATATACGATCAGCTAAGTGTACTTGAATCAACCAAGTAGGCTTGTCTTACCCATAGATCTATGACTTCGCTGGGCTAGCAATAGTTAATGATTGTACATATAATGCCATAACATGGTAACCACAAAAGTTCAACTAACCACAACTCACAAGTAAATTGCCATAAGTTTACAAGTCTCGAATAAGTTTATAAGTGCAATGATATAAGTTAACATGTTTCACCCCAAAGTGTGAAAATAAGAAAAAGGGGTATAGAAATAATCACTTGACGTATAGGGGTATAAGGTGATAATAAGGATTTAACGACGTTCCAACGAATTCTTTTACAAGGCACCTAAACGTATTGTAAGATTAAAGTTCGATAATAAGATTTAACAATTAGACGTGAACTAGGGTGTCAATTGGAATTGTGGGATTTTGTCGAGTAAATAAATTTATAAACTAATTATTCGCATTTTGATTCATTAAGAACATTTTATATGTGTGTTTAAGTATTTTTGGAATGATTTTAAGTATAAAAATTGATAAGGTTTAACATATATTTAAAACCTTATAATTATTTAAAATTAATTGAAATAACATTTTGATTAATAACAAGTTATTAATCTAACCTTTAGTTAGTATATTTTATGGGAGAATAATATTTTAGAATAATTTATGAATTTATAAAATACATAATTTCTACAATTTATTCTAATAAAACTTTGATTATTTATTATTTGAGACAAATAATTATTTATTATTGGAAACAAATAATAATTTGTACTAAAATAAGGAAAATAATCCCATTGAAATGTTTTGTTAAGATAAACAACCTTTAAAGTCTATCTTATAAACTTTTTAACTAGTTTTATTATTTGTTTTAAATAAAATAAAAATAAAATATTAAGATATTATAAGAAATAAAATTTGTAGAAATTGGTTTGCTGTAAAGAAAATATTTAAAGTTTATAATCCTATTTTTATAATTTTTAAGAATTTTTCTGAAATTTTTAGAGGCTTAAAAGCCAAAATAAAAAAATAAGGGGGTGCCCGGGGTCGAACCCGGGACATCCTGTTTCACAATGCACACACTTAACCGGTGGGCTAAAGCCTTAGCCGCGTTAAACCACCATTTCAATTCCTTTTAAACACAAATTCCAGCATACCCCCAATTCCTTATGAACCCTAGATCGTTCATACCCAAAATTGGACACCAATTCGATGGTGTTAATGGTTTAAACCATGGGGCTTTGATTCCCCTTGTAAAAACGAACAGAATGGTATGTTTAATTACCCGTATGGTGGTGTATTGAAGGTGATCCTGATGAGGAACAGGTCGCGATGGGGAGGTGATCGAAGGGCTTGTTTGTGTGATTTCTAGGTGAAATTAAGAGTTGTGAACGATTAGGAATGTTTAGGGGGTTGTTTATATAGGTTTAATTAGGTCATTGTTAGTGTTTTGTGCGGTAATCGTTTTTGAAATAAAGAGGTCCGAATAATGGACTCGTGAGCTGTAAAACGAGGCTTTTCATTCGAATTAAAGTAGATATTATTGTTGAAAATGCCCCCACGAATCTTTTGGTGCGTTTTGGGATTTAAATTCGACTTTTTGAGGTGTTGTGGGGTTCGCCGGAGCCGCGCCGGACTTCGCCGGCCGGCGACCGGATAATCGGGGAAGGCGGGGAGGGCTAGGTTGTAAATTATAATTGTTACACAATGGTCCCTGCGGTTTCATTTGTATTATTTTAGGTATAAAAGTTTTATTTAAGTTTACAAATTGACGTAAAAGGTCCCTAAACTTATTTAAATAAATTTTTACAAATTATTTTTACTAATTACTACATTATTATTATTATTATTAGTAGTTAATATTATTATTTTTATAATTAAACTATTATCATTATTATTACTATTATCCTTATTATTATTATTACTATTATTATCCGTTTTCATTATTATCATTATTATTGTTATTATATTATTATTTTTCATTATTAATATCATCATAATTATAAAAAAAAATTTAAACATCGTAAAATACGAGATGTTACATTTACGGTACCGGATGGTCGCATCAGACTGGCCGGTCGGACTAGTTAGAACAGAAATTCGATATAAAAACCGGTCTCTTTTTAATTATTTGTATAGTTCGTTTGAACTGACTGGTCCGTGAACCATATGAACCGCAGTGGATTGTTGGACTGGATTTGAATTTCTTAATCTTTTATTCTTTCAAAATCTTAGTTTACGATTACTTTTGTGTTACGTGATTTATCATTTACATTTACTAAACATGTAAACTTATGAGACTCTATTTTTGTTTGCGTGGGATTTATTTATATGTTTGTTTGAATCCTAACGACTCACACATTTATCTGTTTAATTTTACAAGGGATTGATTTTGGATCTTTAGCGTTTCTTATTTGTAGTTTTTAAACACAAATATTTAGATCAATTTCTAGTTTCATTCGTAGAATTGCCGAGGCAAGGCGATGAAGGGTGCTCTTCGTGATCAAACACTAAACCCCTTGTTTATTAAGGCTTTAAATCACTTTACCTTTAAACCAATTGAGCTACACATCGGAGGCTAAGATTTCAATGTAGGACTCACTCACTTGATAGAGGCTCTTGTGTTTTAGATTGGAGGTTTCAAACTATGCATGTGTATATTAGTGTAATTTAATAGTAGAGTGAAGTTTGCCGTTGTTAGTTATATTTTTAATCATTAATTAACTTAATTTTAGATTATAGTGACATTTATTTCACATTTTTAGTATGCATTTTTATTTATTTTATAAATAGTAGTTTTTGTGGGATGGAATCTACTTTTGTATGTTTTAATTGGTTTTGAAGGTTCATGGGATTGGAAGAAAAGAAAAGAGAAAAAAGGACTCAAAAGAAAATATCAGTAAGATTGAGGATATTTAAATAAAAGGATTTAAATTCAAAAACAAAGAAAAAAGAAAACCATAGAGAAAATGGAGGATAAATAGGGCATTAAAAAAGACTGAAAGGGACATCTTGAAATCTCCAAGAGGTATCGACAAAAGAGAATTGAAGAAAGGTGTGGCACTTGGATCAAGAAGATTTGTAGAAAAGAGACAAAAAGGAATTTTTTGTGATTCCTCAATTATTGTGGAATGCATTTTTGATTATTGAGATTTTATTTCATAAGTTTTTTTTTGTTTTGACATTTAATCTAGCCGTCATGTCCGGCGAGGGCACTTTTAGTTTCGACATTAAGGTTTAATTTCTATGATTTTGGTTTGAACTTATGTGAAACGATTATGAGATATTTTATTTTAATGGTTTGTTTGCATGATTCTTAATCTTAAACCCCAATCTATTCCGGTATATATTAGATTGTTAATAAACCTGATCAACTTATTAATTTTTCTAATAAAGTTCTTCGAAAATTAAAACTTGATTAGGGTTTTAAAAATTAAAAAACTTTATTAGAAAAATTAATAAGTTGATCAGGTTTATTGACAATCTAGTATATACCGGAATAGATCCGGGTTTAAGATCAAGAATCAAGCAAACAAACCATTAAAATAAAAATGTCTTATAATCGTTTCACATAAGTTCAAACCAAAATCACAGAAATTAAACCTTAATGTCGAAACTAAAAGTGCCCTAGCCGGACATGACGGCTAGATTAATGTCAAAACAAAAAAACAAACTTACGAAATAAATTCCCAATAATCAAAAATGCCCTCCACAGTAATTGAGGAATCATAAAAGATTTATTTTTGTCTCTTTTCTGCAAATCTTCTTGATTCAAGCGCCACACCTTTCTTCAATTCTCTTTTGTCGATGCCTCCTGGAGATTTCAAGATGTCCCTTTCAGCCTTTTTTGATACCCTATTTATCCTCCCTTTTCTCAAACAACCCCCACATTTCTCTAGGATTTTTTTTTGTTTTTGAATTTAAATCCTTTTATTTAAATATCCCCAATATTACTGATATTTTCTTTGAGTCCTTTTTTCTCTTTTCTATTCTTTCAATCCCATGAACCTTCAAAACCAATTAAAACCCACAAAAGTATATTCCATCCCACAAAAACTACTATTTGTAAAATAAATAAAAATGCATGCTAAAAATGCAAAATAATTGTCACACTATAATCTAAAATTAATATAATTAATGATTAAAAATATAACTAACAAATCTCCCCAAGGTTAAACTTTTCATTGTCCTCAAGGAAGTCAAGAATATGAATAAACCAAGAAGTGAAAACAAAACAAATAATGATATGATTAGGATATTGGCAACACCTATCTTAGCCTCGTGTAAGTAGTATGAGCATGAAATCATCTTATTATGCTAATTTTAGGTCGACGTGCACAAATGGGACTTTCAAGATTTTTTTAAAAAATGTATCCAATTTGCTAGTTACGATCCTCTAACCCTTAAGTTCCGAAATTATCGTTTCATATTAATTAATCCATGTTAAATTAGTCATTTACGTGTGCCAACACCTCTCTTCACACGGTAGAAACCTTCCTAACCTCAAGGACTATAGAGAGCAAGTGGTCAATTTTTTACCACGCGAGATCACAAATGATTTGCCATTTTTTATTACATTGGAAATAATCCGGCAAAAGGGGGATTATTCAAGGCGGGGTCAATGGATAACGAGGATGGAATAGTGGTTAACCACGTGAATCACTATACTACTTGCCATATTATTAAAAGCTTGTGGTAAGAATGGGTTCCGTTCGAGCGCTCGAAAATAATATTCCAAAGCTGTTCTCGGAGGGGGGATCGTATAACTATTTTTTTCCTTTTTTTGTTTTTGTTTTTCTTTTATTTTTCTTTTATTTTTCAAATGGACTCGGCTCTCAACCTATTTTTGCTAGGTCTCAGTCTTCTTATGTGATCAGATCAGCATTAGACACACATGGACATTAGGTGTTTTTATCTTTGTAAACCCAAGAACAAAGGGCACTAGCATAACGGGATACAAATGCATTTCTATTACTATCAACTTTCTTTGGCACGCTACCTATGATTAGCATAATAAAGTTAATATCATTTTTCATGTTGTTCTTAAAATCTTTCCCAAGGCTACGGAGGTGTTAACCCTTTTTTTTTGCATACTTATGACAATGATTAACTAAATGCAATGCAATCCTAATAATACCTATGACAATGATTAACTAAATGCAATGAATGCAATCCTAAATGTAGTACGTAATTGTATGACTAGAAAAAGAAATGAAATTACCTCTCCCCAAGCTTTGAATTCAGCTTCGTCCTCGATGCTTGGAGTAGAGAATGGGATGGAATTTACTGAGGTGGAGGATGTGGTGGACGGAGAGGGTGTCCAACATGGAGGTCGTGTAAGGAAGAGATGGCGCGGCCCATCTCTTGTTGGTGATCATACATGAGACGTAGCATGGGCCCTTGGTCGTGGAGTTCCCCTCGGACATGATGAATGTCTTGGCGAACTTCTGCTAGCATGGTATCAAAGGAGGTGAAACGGGCCATGTACTCGTCATGATGGTCCGTTGGAGGAGGAGCGGCTGATGTGTTTCTAGGGGCATGATTGTCTTTTTCATTCATAACATCGGCTTGATCTCCATGACCTTGTTGATTATTCCCTTGGAGTAGCCATTGTGTTGATTTCACCGGTTCAGCTAAAGACAATAAATGATGAGTGTCTTCAGAGATAACGAGGTAACTTTGCTTTTGAGTTCCTTTCAACCAAATCTGAGTGTTAAAGTGGATTTTGAACAACTGCATTTTCTCCATTTGGACCATGTCAAGGTATCGTAACCCTTTCGATTTTTCCAAAGCAATTGGTAGACGCAGATTGGCTATGGTATGACGTCCAAGGACAGTGATGATTGAACCACAATGAATCTGTCCAGATGTAGATTGCGCAACGTGTATTAACTTGTGGCAGAGGTAAAGTGCAAAGTTTGGCTTTTGTGGTTGCGGGTTGATCATACACCATAAGAGATAGAGCTCAAGTTGGGTGACGCCTCCGGTGTCTTTTCGAGCATCTATGATGTTGGAGAGGAGCCGATGTGCAACCCGAAGTGTTGGATGTACGATATGGGATGCTTTTGCATTAGTGGCAACGTACATCCATTTATCCGTAATGGATGACCAAAAATCTCTAGCTTTGAATTTTGGGTGAGTGGGTGCGTCGGGTGCGAAGGTATCCCGACTAGGAGCATGAATCATATCACAGATTTCATTAACAGTGAGATTGTAGGAGTCGTTGAACAACCGAAAGTGCATCTCATCGTCTTTGAATTCAACAGAACTTAGGAACTCGATGGTCATTCACTTGTAGCCTTCATCATCCCATTCAAACAATCCTTCCCACCTAATGTTGGTGGATAATTTCTTAACACCATTAAAAACCCCAATTGCTTTCATGGCATCGTCTTCCGCAAATCGGGTGTTCACTATAACCCGTTTATGTAAAGCATTGAACCTTTTTCGTTGATCCACATCAACGAATACCAAATTATCATCGTTAGGTGCTGTAATTATGGATCTCAAAGCTCGTCGACGTACCGGCTTCATGATGGCTAGAGGATGTGTCCTGTCGTGCACGTAGAGCGTTTCGCACGCGTCTGAATACCAAAGCTGATAATGGAACCTGTGTTTTCTTTTTAACCATTCTGATCAGTTGGTTATCACTCCTGTATTAGTAGCCAAACCATCAAATGAATATTAGTTATTTGTTGAGCTATCCCAAAACATAACAATGGTCAAGAAATTCAGGCAATTTCACTAAATAGATCATATAAAATGAAGTCCCAATTGAAATTATGCCCGATAAATCATCAACTACCAGCCTAATACCATCTATATACTTCAACCCTGTTCTAGGCGAAAGGAAACATACCGTGAAACCCTGTTTTGAATATTCAAATGACAATGGGTGGATCTAAAATTCAGTCAACTTAGTTACAGAAATACACCGAGCTTGATTGGTAGCAAAAATTCAATCTTTAAGGTACTTACCTGGAGTAGAAGCAAAGATGAATGTGTTGAGCAATAGGGCTGATTTGGGTGGTGCAGGTCTATCACGATGGCGGCTTGGGTGACGGGAAGGTCAGATTGTGACACCCTACACATATCCTACATCGGTCGTGGACAAGAGAGATTCCTGGTTCATAAGGAATGTCTGGCCTCTAATATCAACAACGCGTTTTGGGCGTATTGGCTGTGGATGAGAGGAGAACACTCCACAGTTAAGCGTGCTCAGGTGGGAGCAATCCAGGGATGGGTGACCTCCCTGGGAAGTTTTCACCCGGGCAACCAAAAGCAAATCCATGAGCTCCTCGTGGGCGAAGCGGACAATATTGTTGGTGTGAGAGGCCGGGTGTGACAGAATGGTATCAGAGCCACTCCTGTGCCGTTCGGGGTGTGGTACATACCTCACCAAGGATGGTGACTTCTTGGGCTCACCGAGGACGATGAGTCCAAACAGGGGGTGCTTGTGACACCCTACACATATCCTACATCGGTCGTGGACAGGAGAGATTCCTGGTTCATAAGGAATGTCTGGCCTCTAATATCAACAACGCGTTTTGGGCGTATTGGCTGTGGATGAGAGGAGAACTCCACAGTTAAGCGTGCTCAGGTGGGAGCAATCCAGGGATGGGTGACTCCCTGGGAAGTTTTAACCCGGGCAACCAAAAGCAAATCCGTGTGCTCCTCGTGGGCGAAGCGGACAATATTGTTGGTGTGAGAGGCCGGGTGTGATAGAGATGAAGGCGGTGCAGCGGCGGGTTTATAGAGAGAGACAGGCAGTTGGTTGTGGTATGGTGAAGGTAGGCGATGGAGTGGTGAGAGGGGAGGCGATGGATGGTGCGCTCGCAGCTGGTGTGATGCGCGTAGGGTGGTGGCGGTTGGTGCGATGGTGTGCGGCTGGTGCAGGGTGGTGGCACGGCTGGTGTAGGGTGGTGGCGCGGCTGGTGCGGTGGTGGCGGATCGTGGTGTGGTGTTGAGGGGAGGCGGTGGATGGTGGGAGATGGGAATGGGGGGTAAAGTTTGGAATTAGGACTTTTAGTAAATGATTAAAACATCCCCTTTCCTATTTCCATCTAAAACAAACAACAGCTCAACGCGACCGTGTTAAGTTTGACACGACCGTTTTAAGGTCTGGAATTTCTAAGTCAAACGGAAACCTAAGCAACGTTTTGAATTTTTTTCCAGTAATTTTAACACGGTCATTTTAACTTATTACTTGACACTTGTTTGACACCCCTCTTTTTTTAATATATAAAAGAAAAATAAAAAGAAAAAAACAAATGAAATACGGGTTGTCTCCCGCATAGCGCCTTTCTTTAACGTCTTTGGCTAGACATGGACCTTATTAATGCTCGTAATTTGGATTCTCCAATTCCATCAAGTCACCTTTTTCTTTTTTGGAACCCTTCATAAAACGATTTTAATCGATGTCCGTTCACTTTAAACGTTTTTCCTGTTTTCTCACTTGTGATTTCCACTGCGCCATGAGGAAAAACATTAGTAATCACAAACGGCCCGACCTAGTGGGACCGTAATTTTCCAGGAAATAACTTGAGTTTTGATGAGAATAATAAAACCTTTTGATCTACGCTGAAAGATTTTCGCGAGTTTACCTTATCATGATATGTTTTGGTTGTGTCTTTGTAAATTCGAGAGTTCTTAAAAGCATCGTTACGAATTTCTTCCAACTCTTGAATTTGTAGCTTATGATAAACCCCGACTTTATCAAATGTCATGTTGAATTGCTTAATCGCCCAAAAAGCCTTGTGCTCTAATTCAACCGGAAGATGATAAGCCTTTCCATATACGAGACGAAAAAGTGACATACCTATGTGTGTTTTGTAGGCGGTGCGATATGCCCACAATGCATCATCCAAATGCAAGCTCCAATCATTACGATTTGGGTTAACCGTCATCTCAAGTATCGACTTTATCTCCCGGTTAGAAATCTCGGTTTGACCATTCGTTTGTCGGTGGTAAGCCGTTGACACCCGATGTGTAAAGCCATATTTCTTGAAAAGTGCTTCGGTCATCTTGTTGTAAAAGTGTGATCCTCTATCACTTATGAATGCCCTCTGCACGCCAAACCTGCTAAAGATATTAGCTTTCACAAAACCTGAGCAACTTTAGCATCGTTAGTCCTTGTGGCCTTTGCCTCTACCCATTTAGAGACGTAATCCACAACTAACAATATATAAACATTACCAAATGATGATGGGAAGGGACCCATAAAATCAATACCCCATACGTCAAAGATTTCACATACATGAATGGGGGTGAGGGGCATTTGATCTTTAGCTTTAAATTACCTGTTTTCTGGCATCATTCACAAGATTTGCAAAACATATATGAATCAAGAAATATGCTTGGCCAATAAAAACCTGAATCGAGTACCTTGTGTACCGTCCGTTTTGGGCCAAAATACCCGCCACAAGCTTGTGAGTGACAAAATTCTAGAATAGAGGGTACCTCACTCATGTCGACACATCTTCTTATAACTTGCTCGGCAAAATACTTCCAAAGGTATGGTTCATCCCAAACATATCTTCTTGCTTCCCTTTTTATCTTATCTTTTTGAGCACGGGAAGATCAAAAGGAAAAGTATTCGCAACTTTGTAGTTTATAATATCAGGATACCAAGGAGTGGTGGTTTGAGTAGCAAATAGATGTTCATCTGGGAATGAGTCATTTAAGGGCGTTGGTTCCTTATTGTTTATGATCTTACTTAGGTGATCTGCTACAAGATTCTCCTTTCCACTTTTATCTCTGATTTCCAAGTCGAATTCTTAAAGTAAGAGCACCCATCTGATAAGTCTCGGCTTGGCGTCCTTTTTAGTCATAAGGTACCTCAAAGCTGCATGATCAGAATACACAATTACTTTAGTACCCAATGAATATTGTCTAAATTTCTCTAAAGCAAAAACAATAGCTAGAAGCTCTTTTTCAGTGATTGAGTAGTTGCTTTGAGCATGATCTAAGGTTCTTGAAGCATAGTAGATCACATGTGGCACTTGATCTTTCCTTTGACCCAATACCGCTCCTACGGCATGATTGCTTGCATCACACATGATCTCGAATGGTAAACTCCAATTTGATGGTTGGATTATCGGTGCACTAACCAATGAAGTCTTCAAGGTATCAAAGGCTTGCTTGCATGCTTCGGAAAACACAAACTCTACATCTTTTTGTAAAAGCTCACACATTGGTCTTGTTATCTTAGAAAAATCTTTGATAAATCTTCGGTAAAACCCCACATGACCAGGAAAAGAACGCACTTCATGCACGCTATTAGGATAAGGTAAAGATTTAATAACATCAATTTTTGCTTTATCAACCTTTAAACCTTTTGAAGAGACAACATGACCTAAAATAAGTCGTTGATCAACGATGAAATGACATTTCTCATAATTTAAAATAAGATTAGTCTCAATGCATCTTTTTAAAATCTTAGTCAAGTTTTCCAAACATTCTTTAAAAGAATTTCCATATATGGTGAATCGTCCATGAAAACTTCAATTATCTCTTCAACATAATCAGAAATTATACTTACCATGCACCTTTGGAACGTGGCGGGTGCATTGTAAAGCCGAAAGGGCATCCGCCCGTACGCAAACGTGCCGAAAGGACACATAAACGTTGTTTTCTCTTGGTCCTCCGGTGCAACGGGTATTTGATGAAAACCAGAATACATATCTAGGCAATAATAATGAGACTTACCTGCGAGCCTTTCCAGCATTTGATCTATAAACGGTAATGGAAAGTGGTCCTTACGAGTTGAGGCGTTTAACCTTCTATAGTCAAAACACACCCTCCACCCGTTTTGGACACGAGTGGGGACCAATTCACCTTGTTCATTTTCAGTCACAATTATACCTGTTTTCTTAGGTACAACTTGCATGGGGCTTACCCACTTGCTATCGGAAATGGGGCAGATCATACCCGCATTTAGCAACTTTAGAATCTCCTTCTTCATAACCTCCATCATTGGAGGGTTCACTCTTCTTTATGCTTTTCTTGTTGGCTTTTAATCCTCCTCCATGAGAATTTTGTGCATGCAAAGTGATGGGCTCAAACATTTTATGTTGGCTATGGTCCACCCAATTGCCTCCTTATATGGCTTAAGTGTGTTGATCAACTCCTTTTCTTCCTCACTTGTCAACTTATTAGATATGATCACTGTCAAAGTTTCTTTCTCTCAAAGGTATGCATACTTTGGATGATTAGGGATGGTTTTTAGCTCTAGCTCGGGTGCCTGCAAAATAGATGGAAGAAGCTTTTGGTTATTTAATTGGAAGTTGCATCTTTTGTGGTTCATACTTGTAACACCCCGAAATTTCCCGAAACGAGCCATTTAATAATAATGGGCTTTTAAGGGTTAATTTAAGAAATAAAGGGGTAAATTAGTGGGCTATGGATAAAACTAGTCTTAATGGGCTAGACTTGATGGGTTTAAGGGCCCTAATCAGCCCTTAAACTTGCATGATCAGATCCATCTCCTCACTTCAACCCTAGCCACCAAAATTTCATAGAGAGAGAAAGTAGAGAGAGAAAGTGGGAAGAACTCAAGATTTGAGCTTGGAAGATTGAAGGATTGAAGAGCTGGGTGTTTGGAGCATCAAAACCCAAGGAAATAGCAACAAAACAAGGTAAAAATCGACCTCTAAGACCTTCTGTAGATCAAACCCGGATTCTAGGGTTTTGGGGTTTTGAAAAGTTCAAAGAAACACATAAAGGTCGAATTTTTACGTATGAAAACGTGTAAAAAGCTTAGATTTGGTTTCATGGAAGGTAAACCAAGGATTTGGACGTAAAAAGTTAAGATTTTGGGTTAAAAACGGGCTGGTTCTTAGTTTTTATTCATCCAGCGAAACTGGGCCCCGATCCAGCGAAACTGTGAGTTAATTCAGCGAAACTGTGCACTCATTCAGCGAGACTAGGAGAAAATTCAGCGAGACTACAGTTTCGCTCGGGCGAAACTACAGTTTCGCCGGTAATCTCGCTATGACCCAGACTGACCTATAGATATTGCGAAACTAGGAAATTCCAACGAAATTTGGGCGCTCAAGGCAGCGAATCTGTCTAGCGAAACTAGCAGAAGTGCTGCCCAGCGAAACTGCAGGCGAAACTGTAGTTTCGCTGTAACGAAACTATGGGCGAAACTATGAAGAAAATGACGTTTTTGCATGTTAACTTTCGTGCAACTAGAGTATTCAGGCTATAGCCTAAGTGACTTAGAATTTAAGCTACTTGGACGAGTTCAGGTGTGTTCTAGATCCCCTATTTTATACATGCTTTAAATGTTTTGGGGCGGTATGCATACTAAGATATATACTTTTGAAATCAGTTCTTTTAGGGTAAAGTTTTACTTACTATCTTATATGGGAAACGGGATTTTCTAACGAATTGATAACGTGTTTTCCTTATCGAGATATAACCTTGTAGTGATGGATTGCCTTCGAGATGTGTTGTGCTATATTATATATATATATAACTTAAATAAGAAAGTGAAACATAAAGAAAGGTTATGTGGCCCATAACGTGTACCTGGATAAAGTAAAGTCTTGCAAGTAAAGTTTTGCAGGCAAGGGATAAAGTAAAGACTTGCAAGCAATGGCTAAAGGAGGGTTGCATTTGTTGTGCCCTCACCCGGATAAAGTAATGATCGAACAGGCATGTCTGTAAGCCCTGAATTGGCATGACAATAATGGCCCGATCGAGTACGACTGTAAGCCCTTAATTGGCGTGTCGGTAAAGTCCTAGGCGAGCCTAGGCACCGATTGTGACAGAGAATTGACGGATAAAGAAGAGTAACAAATAACGGGAAATGAAAAGTAATGTTAAAGTATCGATAAAGTGATAACCCGTATGTATTGATGCTTGATAGATGATAACTATTTTCAACTGCTAAAGCTAATACCTTTACAAAAAGTTATTTACAAAGAAAACCTAGAATTCACTCAGCGAAGCTGACTTTTGTATGCATATCAGTTGACAGGTAAGAGTTAGAGCGATGGAATAGAGGCATGGGACTGAAGCTTCTTGTCACTAGAAGACTGGCATCCCGGATGAAGAAAAGCTAAACAAAGAACTCCTAAATAGTTTTGTGGATTAAAGACAATGTTTATATTTTACTTGTAATGAATTGAAATGACAGTATTTTTCCGCTGCAATATATATTTTATACGTATATGAGTAAATGATTGTTTTAAATCGATGTTTTGCTGTGAATGACTAACTGTGAGGTCCCCCTGAGAAAGGTGGGCCTTACAAGTTGGTATCAGAGCCAATGTTTAAGAGATTTGGGAAAACTGTTTTTGTAAACCTAAACTTAAACAGATAATGGGACCAAGTGTCAAGGATGCCAGTCCAAGAAGCTCCATGCCAAGAGGTAACAAAGTATGTTGTAGGTATTATTCCGAGGGATAGTGCCTTCTTATTTAAGTAAGAACCGAGGTAGAGTATGATAAAGTTATCTGTGACACCTATCTGAATTTATGTGACTTATACGTGCATAGAATAGGTATAGTAGGTTCTAGTGTTAGTGTGGTTCAGGATAGGAAAGTTTATGGCACGAGGAGTTCTGTAAGTAGTTAATCACAACTGGCACTGTTATTAAAATTTACAAAACTTGTCGTGAACTGAACTTGCCTTGAAAGACCATATTAACACTCGGAATCTTATAGGAAGTAGAAAGAATGGCACCAAAGAAAGAAGTTCCAATCATGGTCACCCGGAGAAGCACTAGGGGAAGGCCCCCGACTAAGGCAAAAGAAACTGCAAGTGCAACTGTGAAGCCAACAAAAGGGTCAACCAGGAAGCCGGCTGAGAAACCGGTTAAGGAGGAGGAGGTTGAGTTAGAAATGGGAGCCGAGGGGCTCACTACGGACCAGGCAAAACTAAAGGAGACAGTGAAGGAAGCTATTGCCCAAGAGGTGCTCCAGGTCCTCTCTGGAGTGATGCCCGCTCTGCTTGCGGAATTTGTGAAGCAGGTTAAGGGCGACAGTAAGAAGAGTACAGCTTCCGAGAAGGTGGATAAAAAGGGAGCGGTCAAGACTGAGGAGTTAAGCGACGAGGGAGATCGTCTGGGTAACCATGACGGTCCCGAGGTGGAAGAGAGGGCGAAGGGGTGCAGCTACGAGGATTTTCAGAGGTGTAGGCCCCCAACATTTGATGGTACTGGTAACGCTGCCACTGCCCAGCGTTGGATCAGGGAAATGGAGGCCGTACTGAAGATCAGTGAGTGCCGTGAAAACCAAAAGGTGAAGTTTGCTTCCTATTCCTTTTGGATCCAGCATTGTGTTGGTGGGATAACATTGTTGAGTCTTATGGAGAGGAGGCCATTGAGAGGATGAAGTGGCCAGAGATGAAGAGGTTGGTGATAGAGGAGTACTGCCCGGAAAGAGAGCTTGACAAGATTGAGCAAGAGTTCATGAGTTTGGAGACTGGAAATATGACTCACCAGGAGTACACTACAAAATTCAATGAAATGGCACGTTTGGTGCCTGACTTGGTGACTCCCGAATCCAAGAGAATCAAGAGGTACATACAAGGGTTGCCTCTGGACATTAGTAGGGACATGGTCACGGCCCGACCTGGTACTTTTAGATCAGCGGTGGACCTCAGCGGAAGGTTGTACGATCATCGCAGGCCGGTGATAGTGGGTGAGACGAAGAAGGCTTGGAATAACAATGGGAAGAGATATGGAAGTGGTGGCCACCAACCGGGGAACAAGAAAGCAAGGGTGGATGCAAAACAGATAGTTGTGAAGGGGGTCGAGGAAGTTAAGAACTATGGGAAGTGTGGGAGGAGGCATCCCGGAGAGTGCCGATTGGGTAGCCATGGGTGCTACCGGTGTGGGAAAACGGGTCACATGGCTAGGGAGTGCCTGGAAGTAAACGAGTGCTTTAACTGCCATGAGTCGGGGCACTACAGCAGGGATTGCAAGAAAGCTAAGCCGGGAAGCTCGGGCACGAGCAGGGATGATGACAAGGGGGATGATGGAAAGCCCAGGGTCAAGGCAAGGTCTTTCACCATGAACAAGAAGGAAGCAAGGAAGGACCCGGACGTAGTGTCAGGTACGTTCCTTGTCAATGATGTTTGCGCCTCCATATTATTTGATAGTGGTGCCAGTAAGAGTTTCATATCTGTATCCTTCTGTGCTACACTAGATGTCCAAACTAAGGAAATAGATGATGCCTTCGAAGTAGAAACAGCCGATGGTAAGTCCATTAGAATAGTCAGGATGATAGAGGATTGCCACATTAAACTAGGAGGCCATTACTTTCCCGCACGATTGTTTGTTATGCCCTTAGGAGGTTTCGACGTCGTACTAGGGATGGATTGGCTAGCGGCCCACGATGCTAACATAGTATGCCAACAGAAGATGATCCGATTAACGGCTCCAGATGGTAGTTCGGTTACGATCTACGGTGATAACGATTGTAAGGTTCCAAAGATCATTTACATGATTAAGGCGGAGAAATGTATGAGGCGAGGGTGCGGAGCTTATCTAGCGTATGTCAAGGATGCTAAAGATAAGGCGAAAGAGAGGTCTGATGTACCAGTGGTGCGGGACTTTCCTGACGTATTCCCGGAGGATCTGCCCGGAGTACCACCAGATAGAGAGATAGAGTTTCAGATTGACTTACACCCATTGCCAAAGCACTCTACCACCTAGCTCCGTCCGAGATGAAGGAGCTCATGTCACAACTGCAGGAACTCCTTGATAAGGGATTCATTAGGCCTAGCATTTCCCCATGGGGTGCCCTCGTGCTGTTTGTGAAAAAAAGGATGGCAGCATGAGGATGTGTATAGATTACAGGGAGTGGAATAAGCTGACCGTGAAGAATCGATACCCGCTACCCCGAATAGACGATCTGTTTGATCAATTGCAAGGGGCAAGCTGGTTCTCCCGAATAGATCTCCGATCCGGATATCATCAACTGAAGGTAAGGGAGCAAGATATCCCAAAGACGGCCTTCCGAACACGCTATGGCCACTATGAGTTTCTGGTTATGTCTTTCGGGCTAACCAATGCTCCTGCGACATTCATGGACTTAATGAATCGCGTGTGTCGGCCGATGTTGGACCGATCAGTGATAGTCTTCATTGACGATATTTTGATATACTCAAAGAATGAAGGAGACCACGCTTGTCATATTAAGGAGGTGTTAGAGACTTTACGAAAGGAGAAACTGTATGCGAAGTTCTCTAAATGTGCTTTCTGGCTACGGGAGGTGCAGTTTTTAGGGCACATTATAAATTCCGAAGGAGTCATGGTTGATCCAGCAAAGGTCGAGGCAGTTACGCAATGGAATTCACCAAAGACGCCATCCGAAATCCGTAGTTTCTTGGGATTAGCTGGCTACTATAGGAGGTTCATCAAGGATTTCTCAAAGATAGCTTCCCCATTAACAAGGTTAACGAGGAAGAACGTGGTATTCGACTGGGGGAAAGAACAGGAAGATGCGTTTCTGGAATTGAAGGATAGACTGACCAAGCTCCTATACTAACCCTACCGGAGGGAGATAAAGACCTAACGGTATACTCCGATGCTTCTTACTGCGGGCTAGGCTGTGTGTTGATGTAAAGAGGAAAGGTTATAGCTTACGCATCCAGACAGCTAAAGGACACGGAGGTTAATTACCCGGTGCACGATTTGGAACTTGCCGCAGTAGTGTTCGCATTGAAGATCTGGAGACACTATTTGTATGGAACCAAGTGCGCTATATTTACCGACCATAAAAGTCTAAAATATTTCTTTGAGCAGAAAGACTTAAATATGAGACAGAGGAGGTGGTTGGAGTTGATAAAGGATTACGACTGTGAAATCCATTATCACCCGGGTAAGGCGAACGTGATAGCCGATGCCCTGAGCCGAAAGGATGGATATGAACCGATCCGAGTGAAGGCGTGCCAACGAGTAGTGACCCCAGATGTTATGAGGATGATAAGCAAAGCTCAAATGGACACTTTAAAAGAGCAGCAAGTCAATAAAGAAAGGATGGTGGGAAAAGTGGATGAATTGGTAGAGAACACCTTGGGTGTTAAGACCTTCCATGGCAGGATATGGGTTCCGAAGCATGGTGACTTGCGGGAAAAGATTATGGATGAAGCGCACAAGACCCGCTATTCAATACATCCAGGCGCAAATAAGATGTACCACGATTTGAAGACAGATTATTGGTGGCCTGGGATGAAGAGAGATGTGGTTGCGTATGTAAATAAATGTCTCACGTGCCTACAGGTGAAGGCTGAGCACCAAAGACCTTATGGTTATGTTCAGCCATTAGAAGTGCCAGAGTGGAAGTGGGAACATGTTACCATGGACTTTATCACCAAACTACCCCGCACGACGAAAGGCCGTGACGCGACATGGGTGGTTGTTGATAGACTGACTAAAAGTGCGCATTTCCTGCCAATCAAGGAAGCGATTAGTTCAGAAAAGCTTGCTGAACTATTTATCCGAGAAATTGTGGCGCGACATGGTATGCCCGTATCGATTGTTTCAGATAGGGATACGCGGTTCACCTCAAAGTTTTGGAAAAAGTTCAATGAAGAGATGGGTGCGAGGTTGCATGTTAGTACCGCATACCACCCGCAGACCGACGGGCAATCGGAGAGAACGATCCAGACACTGAAGGATATGCTTCGGGCATGCATTATCGAATTGGCGGTAACTGGGATGATCATTTGCCACTAGCAGAGTTCTCCTATAACAACAGCTACCACACTAGTATTAAGATGCCCCCGTATGAGTTATTGTACGGTCGACGGTGCAGAACTCCTATTTGTTGGGGTGATATCGGACAGAAGGAGCTAGGAAGCTTAGAAGTCGTAGAAGCCACAACGGAAAAGTTGGAGAAAATCAAGGCGTATATGAAGGCTGCCAAGGATAGACAAAAGTCATACGCCGACAGAAGAAGGAGACCGATAGAGTTCAGCGTGGGTGACAGGGTAATGCTAAAAGTGTCACCATGGAAGGGAATCATCCGATTTAGGAAGAGGGGGAAACTGAGTCCCAGGTTCATCGGACCATTCGAGGTACTAGCACGAGTTGGGGATGTAGCTTACAGGTTAGACCTTCCAGAAGAGTTAAGTGGGATTCACCCTACCTTTCATGTGTCGCACTTAAGAAAATGTTTAGCACCGAATGAGGCAGTCGTACCTCTAGATGACATCGAGGTGGACGAGAAGCTGAACTATGTAGAACAACCAGTGGCTATACTGGACCGGAAGGAGAAACAATTGAGAAATAAAGTAGTCAAACAAGTCAAGGTGCAATGGAAACACCGAAAGGGGTCGGATGCCACCTGGGAATCCGAGGAGGAAATGAGGCGCCAATACCCCGATCTGTTTAATGACGAGTCAGGTTTCGAGGACGAAACCTAAATAAGGGGGAGACTTGTAACGCCCTGAAATTTCCCGAAACGAGCCATTTAATAATAATGGGCTTTTAAGGGTTAATTTAAGAAATAAAGGGGTAAATTAGTGGGCTATGGATAAAAGCTAGTCTTAATGGGCTAGACTTGATGGGTTTAAGGGCCCTAATCAGCCCTTAAACATGCATGATCAGATCCATCTCCTCACTTCAACCCTAGCCACCAAAATTTCATAGAGAGAGAAAGTAGAGAGAGAAAGTGGGAAGAACTCAAGATTTGAGCTTGGAAGATTGAAGGATTGAAGAGCTGGGTGTTTGGAGCATCAAAACCCAAGGAAATAGCAACAAAACAAGGTAAGAATCAACCTCTAAGACCTTCTGTAGATCAAACCCGGATTCTAGGGCTTTGGGGTTTTGAAAAGTTCAAAGAAACACATAAAGGTCGAATTTTTACGTATGAAAACATGTAAAAAGCTTAGATTTGGTTTCATGGAAGGTAAACCAAGGATTTGGACGTAAAAAGTTAAGATTTTGGGTTAAAAACGGGCTGGTTCTTAGTTTTTATTCATCCAGCGAAACTGGGCCCCGATCCAGCGAAACTGTGAGTTAATCCAGCGAAACTGTGCACTCATTCAGCGAGACTAGGAGAAAATTCAGCGAGACTACAGTTTCGCTCGGCAAAACTACAGTTTCGCCGGTAATCTCGCTATGACCCAGACTGACCTATAGATATTGCGAAACTAGGAAATTCCAACGAAAGTTAGGCGCTCAAGGCAGCGAATCTGTCTAGCGAAACTAGCAGAAGTGCTGCCCAGCGAAACTGCAGGCGAAACTGTAGTTTCGCTGTAGCGAAACTATGGGCGAAACTATGAAGAAAATGATATTTTTGCATGTTAAATTTCGTGCAGCTAGAGTATTCAGGCTATAGCCTAAGTGACTTAGAATTTAAGCTACTTGGACGAGTTCAGGTGAGTTCTAGATCCCCTATTTTATACATGCTTTAAATGTTTTGGGGCGGTATGCGTACTAATATATATACTTTTGAAATTAGTTCTTTTAGAGTAAAGTTTTACTTACTATCTTATATGGGAAACGGGATTTTCTAACGAATTGATAACGTGTTTTACTTATCGAGATATAACCTTGTAGTGATGGATTGCCTTTGAGATGTGTTGTGCTATATTATATATATATATAACTTAAATAAGAAAGTGAAACGTAAAGAAAGGTTATGTGGCCCATAACGTGTACCTGGATAAAGTAAAGTCTTGCAAGTAAAGTCCTGCAGGCAAGGGATAAAGTAAAGACTTGCAAGCAATGACTAAAGGAGGGTTGCATTTGTTGTGCCCTCACCCGGATAAAGTAATGCTCGAACAGGCAGGTCTGTAAGCCCTGAATTGGCATGACAATAATGGCCCGATCGAGTACGACTGTAAGCCCTTAATTGGCGTGTCGGTAAAGTCCTAGGCGAGCCTAGGCACCGATTGTGACAGAGAATTGACGGATAAAGAAGAGTAACAAATAACGGGAAATGAAAAGTAATGTTAAAGTATCGATAAAGTGATAACCCGTATGTATTGATGCTTGATAGATGATAACTATTTTCAACTGCTAAAGCTAATACCTTTACAAAAAGTTATTTACAAAGAAAACCTAGAATTCACTCAGCGAAGCTGACTTTTGTATGCATATCAGTTGACAGGTAAGAGTTAGAGCGATGGAATAGAGGCATGGGACTGAAGCTTCTTGGCACTAGAAGACTGGCATCCCGGATGAAGAAAAGCTAAACAAAGAACTCCTAAATAGTTTTGTGGATTAAAGACAATGTTTATATTTTACTTGTAATGAATTGAAATGACAGTATTTTTCCGCTGCAATATATATTTTATACGTATATGAGTAAATGATTGTTTTAAATTGATGTTTTGCTGTGAATGACCAACTGTGAGGTCCCCCTGAGAAAGGTGGGCCTTACAATACTTTGCTTTCTTTTGTTCCTACATGAATGTTTCTAGTTCCATCAACTCTTCCCAAGCTTGAACTTTTCAGTAAGCTCTTTTTCTGTTACTTCATCAATGCTTCTATTTAACACCAATGCTAGAACATCATGGTTAGATAACTCAAAACAATCATAAGTTAAGGTTCAATAACATCTATCAATTCAAAGAAGAAACATCACTTGGATATCGCATGACATCATATATATTAAAATGGATAACCTCACCATCAAATTCCATTGAAAGAATGCCACTATAAACATCAAATTTTGTCTTTGCAGTTTTCAAAAATGGTCTTCCTAACAAAATGGAACTTGAATTCGAGATATCATCATCTTCCATGTCCAAAACATAAAAATCAGCTGGAAATACCAAATCATTCACTTGGACTAATACATCCTCTAGTACACCTTTGGGTATACTATGGAACGATCGGCCACTTGAATGACTACCCCGGTCCTCTTTAGCTCCTACATTAAGTGTTTTGAAAATATAATATGGTAGGACATTAATAGAGGCTCCAAGGTCAAGCATGGCTCGAGGTATGCTACGATTCCCTAATTTGCAAGGAACCGTAAAGACCTCCTTACACTTTGGTGGTAATCTTTTTTGTAAAACTGTAGAAATGTTTTTACCTACCTTAACTGTTTCATTACCTTTAAGCTTTTTCTTTGATGTGCAAAGTTCTTTTAAAAATTTGGCATATCTAGGAACTTGTTTTATAGCATCAAGTAATGGTATGTTTACCTCTACCTTACGGAATGTCTCCATAATTTCTTGTTCTTCCCTTTGTTTTTGTGTACCTTTTAGTCTTGAAGGGAATGGAGGTGGAGGAGTGTACTTTGCCTTAACTTCTTCAGGTTTTTGTTTGTCCTTCTTTTCCACGTCATTCTTCTCAACCACACTCTTCTTCCTCCTATTGTATTTCAGGACTATCATAGCTTTTCCCACTCCTCAAGGTAATTGAACAAGCATTATGCTTAGGATTTGTTTCAGTTTGTGCGGGTAGCTTACCTTGGGATTCAATCTTGCTTACCGAGTTGGCCAATTGAGTTATTTGTTGCTCCAAGTTCTTGATGCTAGCCTTTGTTTCCTGCTGGAATGCTTTTGTCTCCTGTTGGAACGTATGTGTATTGGTTGCTAAACTCTTGACAATATCTTCCAAAGACATCCCTGAGTTCCCTGCTTGTTGTTGTTGTTGAGGCTAAAAGTTTTGTTGATTGTTTTGCATCTGGAATGGAGGTCTTTGATGGAATTATAGGGGTCTTTGTGGATAACCAAGATTGGGTGGTTGTCCCCAATTTTGATTGTTTCTGGGTTGTTCATATGCTCTTGAATTCTGCCCTGCATAACCTCCTATCGCTTGTGACTCTTCAACATCTTCTTGAAGCGTGGGACACATATCAGTGAGGTGTCCAAATTATAAGCATATTCCACACGCTTGAGGTTTTTGCTCAACTTCCTTACCTTTTGTGAGTTGCATTACAACTTTAGTTAATTCAGCAAGTTGACTTTCAATGTGAGGAGTGCTCACTTCTTTAAACCGTCCATGGTACATCATCATACCATCCATCCTCTTGTGAGGAATGTTTGGTATCTTCAGCTATGGAAGTTATCAAATCTCTTATTTGGGTTGGTGTTTTATCAAGTAAAGCTCCCCCACTAGAGGCATTTATCAACCGTCCCTCTAGTGGTGCTAACTCTTCACAGAAGTATTGAAGTAGTTGATGTTCCGAGATGCCATGTTGTAGGCATCGAGCACATAGCTTATTAAATATTTCCCAGTAGGTATGCAAAGCTTTCCTTTTTGCATGTTTAATCCCAATGATCTTCTTGCGTAGAATAGAGGCTTTGGCTTCCGGGAAGTACTTGCTAAGAACAGTTTTGCAAGATCATTCCACGTGTTTACCGACCCAATGGTAGGTAATATAATCATTCTTTAGCTAAATTTTGCATAACAAAGGGGAATGCCCTAAGCTTGATTTGATCTTCAGTAACGTTGTGTGGCTTCATTCCGGAACACAAAAACATGAAATTTCTTGAGAAACTTATGAGGGTCTTCGTTCTCAAGGCCCCAAAAGAGTGGTAACAAGTGGATGAGGCCGGATTTCAGCTCAAAGTTCACCATGGCGGGATAGTTTATGCAGAGGGGTTATTGGGTAACATCATGGGTTGCCCATTGTCCAAGGGTTTGTTCGGTTGGAGCTGCCATAGTTGGTTCGGGTAAGGATGGTTCTTGATGGCTAGGTGATTGTGGTGGAGTGGTGGTTGTTTGTGAAGGTTATGGTGATTCGGTTTCAGATTCCGATTCAGATTCACTTGACAAGGGTATATCTTGCCAAATGTCAGTGACTGGAGATATGATAATAGGTGTCGAGGAACTTGCTAACTTCTTTCGGAGCTTCGTTTGTTTCCTTAACCTCTTTGTGGTCTTCTCTATCTCCGAGTCAATCTCGAGTAGTGTAGCTGTACGGAAAGATCTTAGCATAAAATGATCAGAATCGCCGTATCCCCGGCAACAGCGCCAATTTATTGGGTGTCGAATCTAGCAAATAAATGATGAAAATGTGAACCTACCGAACACACACTAGGAATAGTATGAGCGTAAGTAGGGTTCGTGTCCTCAGGGATACGTGTCAATTATTTTATACCAAAAACGTTCTAGTACAGTTACTTTGATTGATTATGGGCTAAGGTATACAGGGGTTTTAAATTAAAACTAAAATTTAAAGTAAATTGCAAAAAGTAGAAAAATTCCAACAAACTGACTCGGCCGTGTCAAAACTGTAGAGAAAATTCCACGCGACCGTGTTAAGGTTCTGCCAGAAAAACGAAAATTGATATTTTTTGTAATTTTTAATTATGAAAAAAGGATTAATAAGACGTTAATTAAATTGTAAAATTAATTCAAATATGAAAACTAATTCCAACATTAGGTAATTTCTTGATTCGATTTGGCTTACGATCATTAACGATTACGGTGCAATGGCTTTTTTTAATTAATGATTTGTATCGATACTAGACATCACGCCGTTCGGATATCCACTCTATCTAATGTCTAATCAATCGCAGTTCGTTGATTAGAGCCAACCCGCTACTCTAAGCTCACGCCGTTCGGATCTTAGCGTGCGGGTTGCAACGATAGAAGTATCAATTATAATTAAACACTCACGCCGTTCGGAATGCTTAACTAGATTGAATGACTCTATAATGGATTTGATGTCATAGACAAACACAAATATTATTTGTTCCTTGTAATAAAAATTAAAACTTGATTAGGGTTTTAAAAATTAAAGAACTTTATTAGAAAAATTAATAAGTTGATCAGGTTTATTAACAATTAACAATCTAATATATACCGGAATAGATTCGGGTTTAAGATCAAGAATCATGCAAACAAACCATTAAAATAAAAACATCTAATAATCGTTTCATATAAGTTCAAACCAAAATCATAGAAATTAAACCTTAATGTTAAAACTAAAAGTGCCCTAGCCGAACATGACGGCTAGATTAAATGTCAAAACAAAAAAACAAACTTACGAAGTAAAATCCCAATAATCAAAAATGTCTTCCACAATAATTGAGGAATCACAAAATATTCCTTTTTGTCTCTTTTTTGCAAATCTTCTTGATCCAAGTGCCACATCTTTTTTCAATTCTCTTTTGTCGATACCTCCTAAAGATTTCAAAATGTCCCTTTCAGTCTTTTTTGATGCCCTATTTATCCTTACTTTTCTCCAACAACCCCATCAAAAAGCCAGAGGCTAAGATGTATAAAATTAGGGTCCCTTTATTTAGACACCCCTTAATTTTAAATCAACACCCCTGTCCCCTATACGCCGCGTATGGGTCCATACGCGGCGTATAGGGACATTGTTGATTTAACGTTTTATACCCTATACGGTGCGTATGGGTCCATACGCGCCGTATAGGGTATGTTGTTGATTTGATGTTTTATACCCTATACTCGGCGTATGGGACCATACGTGGCGTATAGGGTTTGACATTTTATACTCATACGTGACTTATGACCCATACGTGGAAGAGCTATACGCCGCGTATGGAACCATACGCGGCGTATAGCTTATATATTTATTTTTTTTTAATTTTTTGAGTTTTTATTTTAATATATACAATATGAATACAATAATAAAATTAAAATTCAAATATATAATTCACATATTACAAATTATAAATTAAAATAAATTTATATAAGCCGGGGGTTCTCGGTTATTCTCTATTATTGCGTTGTATTCCGAGATACGAATCCTATACATAATCTCCCATTCTGCAGCACGTACGCTTCGGTTAAGAATCCAAAGATTACTTAATGTTGGCATCGGATAATCTCCTTCTAACTTAACGTGGACGAAATGATTGTTGTTGACATGAACAATCGAAACGATATGATGAGGCATGACAGTTTTCGGATCAGCCCATAATGGGAAAAATGTTTGACAACCATTATTGCTTAGTAAATGAAGAATAACCCCAAACTTTTGAGCAACCACTAATCCCGTATACGGCATTATCATCCAATGTTCTTCTGGTGCAGGTTCCACACTTTGCCAATCGATGGTGTGACGTAATTCGTTATACTGTCCGGGGTACAAAGTATCGAAAACTTCTCTGTACTCCAATTCATGTCTGTCCAACTCTTCTAAAAGCTGTGTCCGCACATACATCCACTTATTTTCGTCAAACCCTAAGCCTAAAGCTATTGATCGAAAACCACAATTCCCATCGGGTCGGACATCTCGTATACGTGAAATATACTGATGAAAGATTGACGGAATCCAATTTTTTAACCTGTTTATATTGTTTAATTGGTTATCTCCGACAATCGAAGAAAACTCATTAGTACCCCGTGATACTTTAGATGAGGTTGAACGACTACGTTGCATGGCAGGCTTCTGGGGCTTTACAGCTGAACTTGTTCTTCCGGAAATGTGAGACGCAATAAACGAGCTATGTCTCGGCATGTCGCACGTACTTTGTTGAGTGTCGTACTTTTGTTGTTGAACCTTTAACGTTGGACGACCGCGAATATCTGTTTGAACAACAGGCGCTTTTTTGTTACTTTTCCATGGATACACAATTTTTTTTATTTTTTCCACCAAACTAAATTTTACAGCTGCGGGTTGTGTCATTATTTGTTGTTTCACCCGTTCCATTTCTTCTTCAACATCAACTTTTTCATCCACCGTATATGATGGCTTAATGTTATCAAGCTTCGTCCAAAATACGTCAATTGCATCTAATGGAATTTTAGTGCCTGCATTATAAAGTATAAATTAATACATAATTTGTCACTTTAATAGAAAAATGATAATGATGGAGCGACTATTACCAGAATGTTCATATTTTTCCAGCCGACAAGCACAAGGCAAGCCACAACTAGTGAAAAGATGACAACCACATGTTGCATTTGCAGAGCGCATCACATGCAATTTAGTGTTTTCGGCAACTAATAAATCAAGAGCTATGTGTGAAACCTTGCCTCTTAAGTAATCAAATAGCGGAAGTTTATGATGATTCATGGTTTTAATTTTGCTTGTCTCAAAGCTTTCTTTTAAATTTACCTCTTGTGCGTTCACCAATTGATCTACAAACTCCACAAGTCTATCCAGTGAGCTATTTGTTGATTTAAGATATCTTTTTAAATTTGCATGTTGACTCTCCACCCTATTTGTTGTGCGTTGGCCAAAATTACGGTTCAAGTTAGTCCAGGCTGATACAAACATTTCTTTGTAACTCTCTAACCAGTTTCTGTTTATATATGACAATACCTCTGAAAATATAATAAATCACGCTTAAATTATATATTGAAAATATAATAAAACATAATTAAAATTTAATAAAACTTACTTTCTCGATTCGCTTCAACTAATCGTTCGTAAAGAAGGTTATAGTTATACTCGTAAATCTCCGCCGTGGGAGACTCACACAAACGTGCCCATGCATATTTAAACTTTCTCCAGTCATCTTTCGTAAAACTTGCTTTACAGTGTTTCGCGATATTTTCATCAATATGCCACCTGCATAAACACTTTGAAGCATTCGGAAATACTTTAACACATGCGTTCATTAAAGCGAGATCTCTGTCTGTTATTATGACGCGCGGCTCCATACACTTGCTTAACGTATCTTTCAATCTATTAAGCACCCATTCAAAATTATCTTCCCGTTCTTTGCTAATAAACGCATGAGCAACATAAAATGTCTTGTGTGTGGAGGTCACACCAACAATCTGAACAAACGGAAGCTTGTACATGTATGTATGTATGTATGTATGTCTGTATGTATGTATGTCTGTATGTATGTATGTATGTATGTATGCATGTCTGTATGTATGTATGTATGTATGTCTGTATGTATGTATGTATGTATGTATGTCTGTATGTATGTATGTATGTATGTATGTATGTATGTCTGTATGTATGTATGTATGTATGTATGTATGTATGTATGTATGTATGTATGTCTGCATGTATGTATGTATGTATGTCTGTATATATTTACAAAGATAAACATAAACTGATAATAAACATAAAAGATAAACATAAACTGATAATATATTTACAAAGTTTTTAAATTACATAACAAAATAAAAATTACAATACAAAACTACGGGGAGTCAGGGTAATCTCGAGGCGGTGGCAACGGCGGAGGATCAGTACCAGAACGCCGCGCCATCTCTGACTGAACCTGCCACTCCATCAGATCCTCAACGCGATCGAGCCGTCGACTCTGCTGCCGTAAGCTCCTAGACATATCCTGCAACAATGTCTCCACACGTGCAGGCAGCCTCACCTCTCTATAAATATGTCGTGGGATCTGAGGCTGAGGAGGCGGCTGATGTGGCTGAGGAGGCGGCTGATCATGTGGCTGCTCGTCGGGTGGTGGCTGATCATGCGGCTGCCCGTGCTGCTGCAGTGGATCGACGGGGCCGAGCTGCTGAACTGGTGCCGGCTGCCAGATCTCCCCAGGTCGAAGAGAGAATCGTATGCCAACCGGAAACTGGCGTATAATACGCATGCCGAATAGCGTACGACGATCTAATCTCACCGGCTCGATCGGCGGAGACACGTCACCAAGATGCCGAGGAAGATAACCTAAAGATCGGGCAATCAACGTGATGTACGCGCCGCCGTACACCGCTCCTCGCTCCTGCCGATGATAATACGAAGCAAAATACTCCGCCAAACACCTCGCCAGGTTACACCTGGTCCCCGTAATCAAACAGTATAAGTAAAATAAGTCGGGAATGGTACACCACTCCCGACTCTTGCCACGTCCCGTGATGGACGTGGCGATCATCCGATGCAGATAACGGATGAGAGGATCTCGAATGCCGGTGACCCTGCCCTTAGTCCTCTGAAACGGACCTCCGGCAATCTCAGGCCACCACTCTCTCAATGTGCCCTCCTCCATCTCAGTAATACCCTCAGTGAACAGAGGGGTAACAGTCTCCGGCTCATAATAAAGCCCAGAGACAACTGCAAACTGCTCAATGGACATCTGATGTGCATGTCCACAAAGCGTAAAAGATATCTCCGATCGCTCATCGTCCTCCACCATCTCATCTGGACGAATATATGTAAATGTGGATAAAACTCCACTACCAGCTCACGGTGGGACGGTAAGAATGCGATCTCAAAAGACGTCTCCACGGCGTATCGTCTCCGATAATAGCTGCAAGACGATCGCGCTCTCCCAACTCAGCCATCACCTCCCAATCTACGGCCTTTTGATGACCGATCTTCATCCGAATAAATTTTGAGCACTTAGCGTGCTCAACGGAACCGGCATCAAACTGCAACCAAGGATGCTCGGCAATATGGTCAACAACGTCAGCCTCAATCTCAGAATCGGAAGACATATCTGCACAGGTGAACAAATAGGTCAAAAACAACGTATACATACATATATGTATATACACATATACATATACATATATGTATATGTACATATATACGTATACGTATACGTATACGTATACGTATATATGTACATATACATATATGTATATGTATATGTGTATATACATATATATGTATATGTATATGTATATGTATAGGTATATGTATATGTATATGTATATGTATATGTATATGTATATGTATATGTATATGTATATGTATATGTATATGTATATGCGTATATACATATATATGTATTTGTATATATATATTTACCCTATACGCCGCGTATAGGGCTATACGCCGCGTATAGGGTAGCAGCGTATGGGTCACAGGGCAACGTATAGGTCGAATCCGACCCTATACGCCGCGTATAGGACTATACGCAGCGTATAGGGGACCCACGTATGGCCCCCAAGTCGCGTATTGCAATACCCTATACGCCGCGTATATATCTATACGCCGCGTATAGGGTACACACCAATGAGTCTTCGTCCCCAACCAAAGAACTATACGCTGCGTATAGCCCTATACGCGGGGCTGTACCAGCGTATAGTTCTTTAATCCAGTTTTTAAATCACGCATTTTGGGGCATAAAACACTACTTTAACGTTTAAATCAATGAACGATTAACATAATAATGATGTATGAACAATAATACGTACCTGGATGTTGAAAAATCGAAGATCAATACGTGGAGTATAGTGCTATACGAGAGTGTTTTTTTTTTGAAGTGTGTGTAAAAAATAGAAAATTTGAAAGATATAGTTGCCCGAGGACCTATACGCCGCGTATGGCACTATACGCGGCGTATAGCTTATATTCCTTTTTAAATCGACACCGACCTATACGTGGCGTATGGACCTATACGCCCCGTATAGGTGTAGTGATGTGACTTCGGTTGTCAGTCATTAATGTCGCATTAATGGCGTACCCTGTACGCGGGGTATGGGCCGCGTATGTACCCATACGCGGCGTATAGGGGGGTGTCGATTTAAAAAAGTGGGTGTCTATTTATTAGGACCCTAAAATTATTAGTAGCACAACTATATTTATGAAGACGTAACACACAATTAATTATTTATTTACAAGCTATCATAAACATTTAATTATTGAGCAAGTAATGTGAGATTAAAGCAGATAGACAAATACCATTTTTAGGTTTGTCAATAGACAACATCTCTAATTAGGTGTGTGCACATTACCTCTTTAACAAATGTCTAGATGCAGTCTTTCTATCTTATCCGTTGAATGAGATTCACTGGGTATTTTCATTTGTTTGTTTACTCCTTCGACATAAGCATCTCTCCAAAGGTGAAATTCTTGCATTTTAGCATTTATTCAAGTTAACAACTTTCACATTACATGGACGAGCATCACTTCAAAAACTTCCAACACAACTTATCACTTCAAAATATATTTAAACAACTTAAGTAATTTCTTATGATTGCTTCTAGTTTTATAAAGTTTTTGTGGTAAGTAGATTCATATTAAAATAGCCATTGTGGTCTGATGATATAAGGATGATAATTTGAGTTTGAGATCTTTTAGATCTGAGGGTCAAACCTAACTCAAAAGGGTTTTACTACCGCGGTGGGTTTCCTCCTTGATAGTGTTCGTGAGTGAGTCAGGACCGAAGCGTCAAAGTCCATATAAATGGTTAACATACTATCTCAAAAAAATTCACTCGGGTATTAGGGGGTAGAAACTCTGTTATTTAAAGTAGATTCTTATTGAAATACAAAATTTTTGTTAGTTAAGATAATAAAAAAATAGTGAAAGTAAATGTACATTTTGTATCTCATAAAGGTTAGAAGTCGGAGCATTTACGATAGGTTTTCTATTTTTATGTAAATATGTGCTCTATATTATAGGGGATGGTTGTGAGTGGGATAGAGAAAAAATTTACTGTTTATTCTCATATTCAATGAAACATTGTTCAACCCCTATAATTTTTTTAATAAATTTAAAAGTTGTCGTGAGTGGAGGAAAGAGAAAAAATATAATGATAAAAATATAAAAAAATATTATTTAATTAGAGAAAAAATAGTGTTTTTTAATATAACTATACACATGAAAACGTGGAAGCTGATGTGAAGCTCTTACTAACATCATTAAATAGTAACACAACCTTATGATTCTTACTAGATTAAAAAGTTAAACATGATCATTTGATAACTTGAAGCTCAAATTTATACGTTTGGATATTCAAAATTTGGGATATCCAAATTGGGTGTTGCTATATATAATCCTTTTTAATTTATTTTTACTTATTACTTAATATGAAAAAACCAAACTGATAAATAGTAACTTTGATGAACAGTATGCTTCGATGAACAGTATGCATTTATTATATAATATGCTTCGATGAACGGTATGCAAAGCTTTAAATCCAATCTAACCCACGACACCCACCATCATCTCCCACCTCATCCCTCTACAACTTTATGCTTTCAACCACCAATTCAATTCAATCACTCCCAATTTCACACCACCACCACCACAATCATCACCACCGCAAAACCTCCATTGAAGATCCAGTGCGACGTCTGCAACAAAGACACGGCGACGGTCTACTGCTCCGCTGACGAGGCCGCCCTGTGCTCCGCCTGCGACCACCGCGTCCACCACGCCAACAAGGTCGCCGGAAAACACCTACGCTTCTCCCTCCTCCACCCCTCGCTGGAGGACTCACCGCTCTGCGACATCTCCGTATTCTAGCGAGATTCAACAACAACCAAATGAGACAGTCAAGTCCTAAATCAGTGATAAAAGCCTATATGGTAGTGACGGTGAAGATGGTGGTGTTTAGAAGGCCTAGCCCCAATTTCCAGCGACTCCAACGTTGGGCGCTAGGGTTCCGACCATATTCCGTCGACTCTGATAAAGCCTAAGATTGTTCGGTCTCTTCTTTCATGCGCTTATGGTGTGGATCTTCAAGATTCTAGGTTAGTTCGATGTTAATGTTTAATACTCAACTGTTGTAGCATTTTCTTGGTCGACGTGGCTATTCAGCAAAATGATTTACATTTGTACCATCATAGGGTTGTTGTCGATGATGTTGGTTGCACAAACTGTAGTATAACAACAACAATGGTGACAGTTGATGTCGGTGGTGGTGATGATCAAGATCTAGAGCTTGAGAATTGTCATCAAGAAAGTTTTTTTATGTTTTTTCCGCTCTGGACAGCCTCTAAGCCTCGATATCAAGGTATTGTTAGTTATTTTAATTTGTTTCAGAATTTGTTATATGGATTAAAGGGTGAAATGAGGATATTGGCATAAAAGAAATAACATATGTATTTACATGTAGTTTATGTGTTGATTTTTATTGACTTATTGATTTATTGTTAGATTTGATAACCGAATGATAAGCTTTCTACAAGATCAAGTTGTTTGCCCTTTTGTACATAGTACAAAAAGTAAGGAGGTATTAATGGAGCCTTTGAGGCAACAACATAAAAATATATGTTAGAACATTCAATGATTATTTTTTAAGGAAAATGACTTCCAAAGTTTACGATTCTAAGAAAATCTGATGATGCCGGTGACATTTTGCTATGTTTTGGCCATGGTGACATATTTTAGTATTTTGTTGACATTAGGTTTGGGTCTTATTTGGTGTTTCCACTTTGTAAAAACAAAATGATTGGGTTTGTATCCTGAAACAATATAAGTGTTTTTTTCTTAGTATTTGTAGTTTTGAATCAACTGAGAGTGCCAGAATTTTCCAAAATGTTTGAGATGTTAAACGACCTACGCCCAAGTTGCTTTGTAGATGAAGAATGAATTTTTATTATCATAATATTACACCAAAGCTGAATCATACATTTAAGAGTCTTGAATTACAGGCTTTCTTCGGATGGTCTGTTTTAGTCAAGATAAAGGTTTGACTTACCCATTAGATGTTCTGCAAATTATGTTGAATTTGCAGCATTTATGTTTCTATATAACTACATTTTCTTAAATACAGACATGGTAACGAGAAGTAAATGGATCACACCCACCGAACCTGTATGTATGTTAAGAAACAACAAATTACTGTTTCTTAGCGCATAGTAGCTCATATTTAGATTTAGAATGGTAAGGTAGTTTTATTTTAGGATACACATGTGAACTATTGGATAATATGAACAATTAGTTTTTTTATTTTTATTTTTAAGAAACTTGATGCATACGTAAGTTGTTTAAGGTAAGGTTTTCTTGGGATGCATATGTAATACTTGCAACAAGTAGTTTATATAAACTCTTTTGAAAGATTCCATTACTTACTTCTCAATTAGTACAAGTACACACTTAACAACTTTCAAATGTGCGATCAACAAGAACATCTTTTGAATGTGTTAGCAATGAAACCCAGTGGCATTTAGGATTTCATAGTTGCTATTGGTAGGGGGTTAGGCCTGGATTATTAATTTGACTCTTCAATGGTATGTGTCTATTATTAATAGAATTGCATTAGTTATCAAAGAATCAAAGAATAATTTTTGAATATGTTAAAACTACAGAAATAATATTTTTGCCTCTGAACGTGTGGTCTTCAATGCATTTGTTAACGTCTATTGTCCCCACTCATATTAATTTTTACTTATAATAATTAAATTATGATATATTATAATAACTAAATTATGATCATATTATTGAAGTCAATCTCCCTCTTCGTATGTTCTCTACTTCTCTTTCAAATTATGATGGGTTATTAGATTTTGGTTCAAATGTGGTGATTGCCTTATGGGTGTCGCAGATTGAGGTCGACTGCTTATTCTTGCAACCCGCCTTGCAGCCATGGTTGACTCATTGCTTTGCGAACTCTGAGCCTAACAATACACCAGATAGCTATTGATTTAACCCTCTTTCCGTGTCTCTGTTGCTCTCAAATGTTGTTTCTACATTGGTTTGGCTCAGACCCGGTCATCGTCACAGACTGCAAACCATTTACACGTGGTCGCCACGCCAGAACAACAACATATTTTTTGTGAGATCATTATAGCCATGTATTGGCGTGGCAAACATGTTTGGTTTGCAGTCACAACGAGAACGCGAATCTGAGCCAAAAGTTAAAACTACCACGTTTTTGTATTTGATTTATAGCACTCACGCAACGCGCGAGAATGTATCATCCTAGTTATACTTTCTTCTTCAAGTTTGTAGTAACATGCAATTCAAACCTTTTGTTTTTCTTTTCTTGTTTTTTTAACCTTTTAAAATAATTAGTTAAATCAAATAACTAAAATAACAAATTCAATTTTAAATCCGTCCATTTAGCAACAAACTTTGGTAAAACTTCATATTTTCTAAACCACTTTAAATCTTTAAGTAGTTGATTTGGTTGTTAAATTCATCAATTGCAACTACGTTTGTTTATATTTTATTTAATTAAAACGGCGTACTAAGTTTATGTGCGTAACACTATTCACTTACATGAATATAATGGCTTTTATTGTTATATTTTGTTGTTTGAGTGTTTATATGATCAAATCGTTATGTTCTAAGAAAATTGGATATATACAACTTTGAATTCTTTTGATGAAAACTTTAATTTACTTTTTAACCTTTTTATACATGGGTTCTGCTGGGGACACCGCAGGTGTTTTTGGGAAGAAACCGGATCAAAGGTCACGGTTTGGCCAAACCGTGACACTTTGGGGAGAAACCAGATCAAAAGGTTACGGTTTGGCCAAACCGTGACATTTTGAGATATTTTTTTAAATCAAAAGGTCACGGCTTGACCAAAAGGTCACGGTTTGAGATATTTTTGAGATATTTTTTAAATAGAGAAATAAATTAAATAGTATTTCTTGAGAATTGAAATACATTAAAAGTTAATTTTTGAAAACTAAAATACATTAATTCATATTTCTTAAAAATTAAAATACATTAAAAGTTATTTTTTGAAAGCTAAAATACATTAATTCATATTTCTTGAAAATTAAAATACATTAAAAGTTACTTCTTGAAAGCTAAAATACATTAATTCATATTTTTTGTGAAATAGAATAAACTAAAATATCGTATTCTTAATATTTACATAAATTAATTAAATTTGGTAATACTTTTATTTTTCGTCAGTTAAACTTAAAGCCTGAGCTTTTCATTTTGTTTTTTTAAAGGTTTCGTCAATTGGTTTGTATGTTTTTGGTGAAAATCTTGGCAAAATTAGTATGTTGCGGTGGATTAGTAAACCAACTGGTTTTACCGATTTAACAATTTAGGGTTTAAGATCAGTGGTTTGCTAACTTTACGTTTTTATTTTCTTTAATAAAAAACAACAAAGAAAAATATCGGTCGACAAAACGTAGGGGATTAGTAAACCAACTGGTTTTACCGATTTAACAATTTAAGGTTTAAGATCAGTGGGTTGCTAACTTTACGTTTGCTAACTTTACGTTTTTATTTTCTAGAATAAACTAAAATATTGTATTTATAAAAATATTAGAAGTTACAAATTGAATAAAATATCTTACATTTATATTATAAAAAAAATTAAAAAAATTAAATATTATACCCAATATGTCACGGTTTGGCCAAACCGTGACATATACACCACCAAAGCCAAGAAACTCACTCCCAATAATTAACCAAATCCCGAGATGCAAAACATTTTCTGAAGCCCAATATGTCACGGTTTGGTCAAACCGTGACCTTTAGCCTTCAATATGTCATGGTTTGGCCAATATGTCACGGTTTGAGTCAGTTTTTTTTCAAATTACCTACGGTGCGCCTAGAATTCCCGTTATACATTTTATGTGATGCATCATTAATGTTGGATTGTTTAATGTAGCATTTAGTATACGGTTTGTTGAATTTAGATTGTTTTATGTGGCATTTACTTTGTCATGCTTTAGATGGTTGTACTTATAATCAATAACTTTAATGATTTATGGTAATTAAAGTATAACATAAATTTAGTGGGAGAATGTGATATTTTGAAAATAATATATTTGAGGGGGAGGGGGATGACAAATAGAAAATGGGAGTATGTATAGTCTCTCTCTATCCAATTTTAACACGTCTAATGTTAAAGTTTCTTTCAGTGTTTTAAGAACTGTATAAGACTATCAGTTAGATCAGGAACCGAACACAATAGCACATGACTAGTTCAGTTCTATATGGTTGAACTGCTTTTGTTTGAACCTTTGGCTACCGGTCAAACCTGAAATCGCACCTGATGTTCGAGCTAGGTTTCTTTTTTCTTCTCCTTTTTTTTCTTTATCTTTTTCCTTCACCTATTTTAATGATTTGTTTATTTCCTTAAACTTCATATTTTTTTATTTAATACTTCATACTTTAATAATATCATAAATCCATACACGAAATAATGTATTGCTATATTTTGAACCCGTTATATATTTATGTCTAATACCTACTTACTTAAGAAGTCTGATTTTAAAATCTGGCCCGGCTAGTAAACCGACAGCTTGGTAAGGCATTTGGTTCGAAATCTGGTCCTGAAAATATAGTACCTTCCTATTAAGAAAACAAAAACCAGACATCCTTAAAGTTCCAATTTATGTCATGATCATCAAACTTACAAATACTAAATATTGAAAAAGAATTCATAATGAAAAGCTTTAAAAACATCGACACATCACCCACACTCTCAGTTTTGCCCCCTCGCAAGTAAAAGCAACTTTAAAAACGTTCGAAAACAACCCTCTCCCCCTATCTTATAATCCATTTTTGGATTATTATTTTTTCTTTGGCAAAAACGCATCTCGTTGTCTCTCCTTCGTATCATACTATCATCCTCATCTTGTCTTTCTTTACTAGTCTCAATGGCAATTTCGCAATTTTGTGAAGGTGGGCTTTTTAGATTCCATTGCTATGCAAAAGTAGATGGGAAAAATCAAAGGTCATGATTCTGTAGGCTCCCCTTCTCTAATCTCAACTTCATTCCTTTCTCTTTCTGTTTCTCTTTTGACCGTTTCAACTTATAAAAGCTCATATGATGGATACCCTCGATTTTGACATAAAGAAATGATACTTTTTTTTTGAAAAGATAAAGAAATGATACTTCATCAAGTGAAAATAAAATAAATAAAATAAAATAAAATAAATAAAATAAAATAAAATAAATAAAATAAAATAAAATAAATAAAATAAAATAAAATAAAATAAAATAAATAAAATAAAATAAAATAAAATAAAATAAAATAAAATAAAATAAAATAAAATAAAAAATAAAATAAATAAAATAAAATAAAATAAATAAAATAAAATAAAATAAAATAAAATAAAATAAATAAAATAAAATAAAATAAATAAAATAAAATAAAATAAATAAAATAAAATAAAAGCTTATAGGCTTTTATAGATATTTATAAGAAATTTGATCAATAAAACCTAAATACCCATAAACATTTAATACTAAAAAAAAATTTCTAATAGTTTTTGAAAAGGGTTTTTAATTGCCAAAGGCATTATAGCCCAGCGGCATCTTGGTGGTGGGATAAGACTTAGGGCCTATTAGGTCATGGGTTCGAATCTCACAAAGTGGGAGTTTTCTCATAATATGAGTTTCCTCCTGAATTGGTGACTTGGTGGTGGAATATGATCGCGTGGTAACACTGATGACACGATGATACTACAGTGATCCGTAAGTGATTCCATTTAACCGTTTTTTTTAAAAAAAAGGGTTTTTAATTTACTATAGTACTACTCGAATAAAAGCATGCATTAAATAATTGTGCATTTTCAAAATATATTAACCATATTCAATAAGCATGCATTAAATTGATATGTCGTTGATCAGTTTCCATAGGCTACATTTCTTTTTTTTATACAAGTTCTGTAAATATTTATATACCTCGGCTTATAGTCTAATAATATACTATAATTGATGGAAAAGATTGGGGTATTTGATCATGCTAGATATGTTTATAAGGGTATTTGGAGTGTAGGCTAGGAGCCTAGGAGTACCACAAAGGTCATACGGGAACATCATTCCACCTCTGTGGGTGCCGTAAAAAGACGGTGAATCGCGGGTTGTGTACGCTCATGAGAGGATGGTTTGATTCCGAGGGGTAGGCCATCTTACGGGAAACATCATGTTTACCCAAAAACAAAATTAAAGATGTATAAAGTGTTCATCAACTTAGTAACAAAGCCTAAATGACATATGCTTTAATAAAAGTTCACTGGTACAACCTTTACATATTCATCCGTCGATTTTATAAATGTAAATAAAATTTTAATATATTAAAATTAAGTTTATAACGATTTTTAGATAATACCCGATAAATTTGTGGTATTTCTTGAGAAAAGGATACAAAAACACCTTTGTTTGAAGGGAAATAATAGATACTCAAGCTCCATGATGACAACAGACACGTTAGCTGCACTAGTTGTCCCCTCTCTCTTTTTGTCACGACTCCCACTATTATCATTTCTTTTAACAATCTAGTGATTAATTTAAGGTACTTATGTTCGTACACATCTTCATTTTACATACATATAATAGTGGTTTCGATCGAATAGGACCGGCTGGTGAAGGCATTTAGTTTGAGTCTCATATGATATAATATATCTAAATGAGGATTTGAATGATGGGTTTTCCCCTATAATGGTGGGCGGAGTCAGATCACCAGCGATATCTATGTTCCCGGACGTGAATGATATTTCGCGAATGGATTTACCCTAGAGATCAGACTTAAAATATTCGTTAACCGCTTAAAAAATCAGAACCTGCTTTTAAAAATTAATGAGCTTTAACTATCTTGACGTTTGTTTTTGATAAATTTGGAACTATGATATATAAATGCACTATTATACATTTTATCAGATTGTATTAAATCTACACTTATTATCGATTGTATATATTAGTAAGGTTCTTATATATTATACGACACTAGCTTTAGTTACCCGTGTATTACACGAGATGAATAATTAATTATTAAAATAACACAAAAATATAAATAGAACTAAATGTATTACACGGGTTGAAAAAATAAACTTGATTAATTGTTGATTGTTATTTATATAATACTAAATTTAGTAAACCCGTGTATTACACGAGTTAAAAATAAAATATTAATTATGATGAAAGTTTATGAAGTATAAAATAATATTTTAAAATAAAATATGATTAAAATTGCATATGAGTAATAATTATAAGTAATAATTTTCATTTTAATTTCCAAAAAAAATTAACCACTTTTTCCAAATAAACCGTATTAAAAATATCATTTTTAAAAGTTTATTATTATAACTCCTAATTTTAATTATTTATAATTTATAAAGAAGTTTACTTTTTGAAACCATCAATTTTAAAATATTTCATATTTTTTAAAATGTTTGATGTTTTAGAAAAACTCTCATTTTATAAAAATTTGTTTTCTAGAAATAACATTAATAAAAAGACATCTTTTCTTAATTTATTAAGAAATATTTTGGATACTAAAAATAATTAAAATTATTTAATCTTTAATTTAGATAATTATTTAAGAGGAGAGAGAGGCGGGAAAAAACAAACTTAGGAGACCTAGGAATGTGACAAGTGTCCAACCAAGTTACTCTTTTAGTATTATATATAGATACTAGCTTTAGTGAACCCGTGTATTACACGAGTTGGATAAATAATATTAAATAGAATAAATTTTATTAATTATAAAATAATATATGATTTAAATTATATATGAGTAAGGAATATAAGTAATAAACAATAACATCAACTTTTAAAATTTTTGCTTTTGACTTTTTTATTTTTCAAAAAAATAAATTAAATATTTCGCTTAAAAACATGTTAAAAAATATAAAATATAAAATATTTTGTGTTTTAAAAAAAAGTATGATGTCTTAGAAAATTTGTTTTAATAAAAATTTATTTCTTAGAAATAAACATCAAAAAGTATCTATTTCTACATTTTTCTAAAAATAACTTTAATAAAAAAGAATTTAATAATATAATTAGTAATTAATGGAGTTATTTAATAAGAGAGAGAAGCGGGAAAATTTTGTAAAAAATGAATGTGATGTTGCCATGTGGCATCCCTAGTTATGTGGTGTTGCCATGTGACATTTTTAGTTACCCTTTTATTAGAATAAGTAGATACTATTTCTTATATTAATTATAATTATAATTATTATCAATTGTATAATGTTATGCACTTCTTAAATCTGATTCTAATAGTGGATTAGTAAGATAACCGATTTATTGTTCAGTCCGGTTCTAAAAACATTGCATACGAGTTGTATAAACCAAGGGCGGATCTAGAATTTGAGAATGGGGGTCAGTCGCCCACCCTAAAAAGATATCTGGTGTTTGTATACGTGAAAAACTCAACCACCCCATATGAAATTTTGCAAATGGCCCCCATAAACTTTTGAACTGAAGAAAAGGCAAGATTGTCTCAAATATTGTCAGAGGCAAAACTACAATGTGGTTTGGGTTGTTCGGTGATCTTTTGAGAGTAAAATGAACCAATTTTCTCACTAATCAGGGTTTATAACCAAGTAGATTTTTAATTGTTTCATCTTCAAATAATCAAGTAGTAAATAGAAAGAAAAAAAAAGAGAAAAGTAAATCAAGATAAATGTTTTTCAAGATAAAACAAACTAAAATTATATCGATTTCAAGATATGAGGAGAAAATTTATATTTACCGGCTAACATTATTCTCAAACTTTCTGGAGTTTGGCAACCGTTTTAACAAGGAGTATAATTGCTTCAAACAAATCAGATATCATCAATTTTATCAATATAATTGCTTCAAGCATCACAAATCACTAATTTTATGAGTATAATTGTCTCATATATATTTTTTAATAAAATATGCAAACACAATAATTTGGGAACCATCTTAACGATGCTATTCTGCTATGGACCGAACCCGACCCGTATTGAACTAAAACAAATATATTAAATTTCTAACCCCTATTAAAAATTTCTGAATCTGTCACTGATATAAACCCATATGATTTGCGTGGTCATGCCCTTTCCACAAAGATGCAACTAATAACATCAGTCAATTCTTATCATATACTATTCGTAAATCTTATATGAAAGATTTAGCGCGTTAGCTATACAACTTATATAAATCTATACAATTCGTAAGCTTTCTCATTTTACACACCAATTATTTGTCACAGGGATAATTCTTCTTTACGCTTGTCATGATACGTGTAAATTATTTGTTGTGGTGAAAGATCCTATCAAAATTTATGTGTTTTTTATTTCTTTTAATCCAACTAGTAATTTTCACCCGCGCGTTGCGGCGGGTATAAACACGAAAACATTAATACAATATTACATTCAAATACATGTATTCATCAGATTCAAAAGAGTATTTTTGTATGTGCAACACACAAGAATCCTAGCCCAAATGACGATATGAAAATCGATAAAAATAAAACAGGAAATAAAAGAAACTCACCAGATGTTGAATATCATAAATTAGCAGTTTAGCACATTACACCCTAACAAATCGGTTATGTTCTTGCGTGAGTCGCCACAATCGATATTTACCCCCAAAACGAAATAAAGATAGGTCGCCGGCGGAGTAAGATGTAATACACGGCGGTGGAACTTGAACTGAAGGACGCGTGTCTTATCATCTTACCGCACCATCCCGTGAAAGTTATCTATGTACATTGTTCCCAAATGCAGATGAATAGAAAGAGTGATTATTTACCAAAGTGCTATGCACGCGTGAACAATCCACTGGAAGACAACAAAAACGCACGTCCAAAGAACAAAGTATGCAATTCGAAACCATGGGAATCGCTGAATATTTCAAGCATTTTAAGGATCATTATCAGCAACATAAATTTTGATACCCGAAAGGCGGAAACTGTTGATGATGATTGATGAACTTATCAAGCTGTTTCAGGCAGTGTCACGAAGCAAAAATACAGCATTGATTGAGTGCATATTGATAATGAACTGCAAAACATAATACCCCAAAACAATCACAAATTTGTAAAATAACAGGATTTGAATCTATTGAACAAAAGGGTTGAACAGTTGAACTTACAAAATTCAAATTATAATCTTTTATGGCAAGAAATGGTACTATGATAAACCAGAACACGCAATCCGTAAAATGAAAAATTATAAACATAACAGCTTTAATAAAGGAAGATAAAGAGAAACATACCCCAAAGTATATGGTAATCAATGTAAAAGTCCACCTGCAATCACCACCCAAAAGAGCACAATGTAAATTTCAGAACCATGATGTTAAAAGATATATAATAATTTTAAAGAAATACCATGAAATTGAGGAATCAGAATAAAGCCACTCTGATATTTAACTTTCAAAAGGTTACAAAATTTAGATAAACTATTCAGTAATTGTGTAAAGTAACATCGGTAAATTGGTAACTAATCGAGGGACTTTTCAGCTTTCTTGAATGTAAAAAGAATCAAACACCCAACAAAGACTCTTGAGAAACAGGTGCAAAATCAAGACTAATATCATAATGAATGCATGTAAGAAGAAGATGAAACTTACTGTGTGTAATAGTAAAATATGCTACCTCCATCAACAATGGCATTTAGAGTAATAACAATCAAAAGCACAACAAAAGCAAATATTCTGTAAGTCATCAACCATGTTGGATGTATTCCCTTCAAACATGGCTTCCAAAGTTCATCATCATACAACACCCCACCATAATCATCACCATCATCATCATCATCATCATCACGATAATCACGTCTGTTTCTTGATTTGCCAATCAAGGTCTTTCATACTTTGTTATGATATATGAAGCCACACCCATTGCCGTTAATATCCATAATCATATTAAACAATTTATTTGTTGTATTTAAAACAATAAATCTTCCATAAAATCAATTGTAAAGGTTTAGGTCAAGGAGAATAAACAAATGGAACCAAACCAATATGCAGACCCATATTGCACATATAAACAACAGTCAAAGAATTATAATATGTTTTAACTGTTTATAGCTATAACATTAAAATAAAGAACATGAAAATTTAAATTTGGTGTATTAAAAATGAGTATGGCCTTTAAAAAATGGATGTTTTTACCTTGTTTAGCAGTTTTACAGCTATAGATACTGCATTAACAAAAAACAGGTCAATTCGAGTTTTTTCCATCAATTGTTTGTTGTTGACTTGTTGCCTGCTCTTGTTTAATTATAAAGTTCAGCTGCAATTTCATCTTCAATTAATTCTTTCATTAATGAGACCAACAAATGTTTCCATCTTTAAAATCACATTCAAATGCTCTCAATAGTTTTCAATAAAGTTATTTTGTGTCTATAATTGTTTATTTTATTTAAAAAAAGTTACTTTAAAATTTAAGTTGGTCTTTTAACTTCTCAAGACCAACTCGCCATCCTAGAAAGATACATTACTGGTCCGATCAAGTGCATTTGAACCATCCTAGAAAGCTATATAACTAATCTGATTAAGTACTTTCGAACCATCTTCAATTGAACAGTTAGTTATGTGTAGGATTGATCAAACCAACGAACCAGCAAAACAGTAAAGTCCCAACAAGCATGGAAGTACAATTAAATTCATTACTTCTCCATTGATAATTGATTACAGAAACTTAGAAAATCTAGCAGAATTTCTTAATTCTATATGATTAACTTTAAAATACACATCATTTTTTTTACCAGCAAGTGTAACCAGATTTTGCAATTAACTTCTGTTGATCGTACCAACTCCATTTCTACCACACCCCAAAAAATTAAAGAGATCAAAAGATAAAACCATTAATTAGTGGATAAACTTCTGTTTTGATTGATGCATAATTCGTAATCAGATTGGAAATTCATAGACCAAACTAAGATCATCGAAACAAATTTGAATATCACTTGAATCAATTACTCTACAAATTTATTATATGCATCGATCTATGAGTATGTAATCAGGAAAACGTAAACTTACAGTACAACTACACCTTTAAAACTCAGAACGATCTGGAGCAGAATCAATCAATTCTCTGCCGGAAGTTTTGATCGGAATATCATCGAACGGATCTCCTTCACCATCACTAACCTCATCCACCGGCAATGGCAGAGAAAGAACATCACGAATTCCATGAATCACAACCGAATCACTGTAATACATATCCGGAAGAAAACCCTAAATCTAAAATACCCAATTCATCCTAATCCCCAAAACAAAGAAACACATATGGACACAATCAAAATAGATTTCATACACATAAACATCAACTAAATCAACTTACAAAGCACTGTACCTCATGATATTGACTCTGAGGTGAGCTCTAAGCTCAATAAAAAGCTCTTTCATTTCGTCGGAACACGGCGGTGTCGTACGCCCTCGCCGCCCCGACCGGTGTCGAGTACGACTCGAGCCAGATTCTGGACCTTTTGTTGGGCTCACGAATCTCCGCTATAGCTCCATGTGTGTGTAGACCTGTGCTTTAAAGGTGGAGTTGCAGAATGAAGAAGATGAAGATGAAGAAGATGAAGAAGATGTTGCTGATGATGATGATGCTGCATCTATAGCTCCATCTTTGAAGGTGGAGTTGCAGAATGAAGAAGAAATCGGTGTGAAGAAATTGGGTGTGAAGAAACTGGGTAAGGGGATTAGGGTTTTATTTGAGGTGTGAGCACCGACAAGTTACTGTAGTTACTGTAGCTAAGCGTTATATCTTTAATATATATATAATTATTTCATTTTCTTCATCTATGCACTTATTCATGATACATATTAGCAAAATTTTTCATAAAACTCGTTAGCAATGTTGAGTTGACAACTATCTGACATTAAGTGGTGAATCATCTAGCCATATATCATCATTTCCTAGTGATCATGTATAACATTTCTTTACTTGTTTGTCATTATGTTTTTAGAAGTCTAACCATGCACATCATTATTAATGATAAGATAATTTAATTCGGGTTTTCATATCTCTAGTACTTGATGAATCAAGTTGTTATCATAGAACATGAGGTTGGTTATGTCAAAATCACCCAATGATTGAAGAAAAACACAAGTAGTCAGGTAATTAAAGTTTTTATTTTAAATGTAATTATGGTGGTGACTATAAGAGAATAGCAAAAGTTAGACCTTGTGACAACAAAAGAACGAATTATCCATCTCAATTGGTAGGGAAATAAGTCAAGGAGTATGATTGTTAGACGCCACAGGTACATGTGGTGGGCATAACTATCTAATTGCTCAACATCTGAAGGGGCATCATTTATAGAGGTTTTTCCATAATAAATACAATTTGATGGAGGAGCTGACCAATCGGTATATGAAGCCTTATAACATCCTATCAATAATAAGGAACCAAAACCCTGATAATATGGTCTTCCTTAGAATCGTATACGGTGCACACTAGAAGATACGTAAAGATAACCAAATTAGAATGAATCGAAATTAGAATGAATCGAGTGTCTATGCTTTTCTCACTATTGCATTCTGATGGTTATATTTATGACCATCAGAAAAATATATCGAGTATTACTATGGAGAATTTATTCTTTATTCATCATTGTTCAAGCTATGGCATGTATTCTTGCATGTGTTTTAATATACACGACTTACAAAACAAACATGTACAACAATGTAATTTGTTTTTATTATTGGTTTGACTTCGACTAACAAGACATTTTGTATCACATCCGTGTTTACAACTATAGAAAGGAAGGCAAACTTCACTTTGGAGCTAAAGAAGCTAAAAGATACATTGGATAGGGTGTATATCCATATTTTATAGTAACCGACAGAGACTTGGTGTGACAACCCTAGTTTTTGGGCCTAGAAAATTCTTTTAGAAACCCATTAGGCCACACCCTGACACCAAACCCCGACAAGGAACCCTTGAATTGGGCCTAACAGTTTTAGGCTTAGGCACACATTAATACTCACACCTAAATGGGCTTTGCCCCATCAAACCCTAATTTGGCCATTAGGCCAGGAAACTTAACGCGCTTTGACCCACAAAACCAATACGGGCCAATGGGCCATTATCTGAATATAAGGCATGCTGAACCGACCTAAGAGGACTCGGGCCCGATACTTTAGAAGATGAAAAATTACTATGTAAGCCTTGACTAATTAACTAAGCGCATGGAATCCTAACAATTATAAAAAATTATAAAACCATTAATCCCGATTCACCAGAACAAAAACAGCTAAACGAGACCCTAACATCTAATACCACTTAAGCTCGCTAACAAAACTTAATAAACGTAACCTTGTAAATTATAAAAATATTAAACATTTCAATTAAAGAATAAAGGATGATTCCATAAGTGATGTAAGGGGTTTTGAATGATGTTTATCATGGTTAAATGGTTAACTTTAATGTATCTAATGTGCTTAATTATAAGAGACTGTGTTGAATAAGTTAACTATGATGATTTAACGTTTTGTAGGTTAAATACAATCATTTGATGTGTTTTTGAAGAATGCATATGGATGATAAATGAAGATCATGAAAAATGAGGTGATAGAGAATTCAAATACGAGAACATGGCTGTAAACGAGGAGAATGGAGTCCGAACGAAGAAGTTACGAAGAAAACAAGAATCAGACAAAGCTAGTCAACCGTAACCTACGGTGGAAACAGAACCTACGGTATATCCCCCTAACGTAACCTAGTGGAAAGATGACCTACGGTTCATCAGCTCAAAAACTAAACAGAAAGCTACTAACGTAACTTACTGTGTTCAAGTGACCTACGGTACACGACGTACTAAAATCACTTATAAGGTGGAAAAATTAGGTTTCCAATATTATCTTTCATTCAAAGTTGTCCCCAAGTCCCAGGAACGACCCCAAGTGATCCAAAAGGCTCGCGGAGGCTATTTCAAGGCTCAAGATCTTGTTTTATCATTCGGATTGAATCTTTAACATTAGATACAATGTTGACCTTCGATTTTGAATTGCTTTTCATTTCCATGTCCGGCTAATCCACCCATGATCTTCTCCGGGTGTTAGGGTTTATACTATAACTTGTTCTTGATGGTTTTTGTTGAGTTAATATTTAAACACGGCAGTTTAAGCCGAGTAACATTATTTATTGCTTAAATTTTTTAGAATACGTGTGTTGCATTTAATTCAATTGTTCCGTTTTGATTGTTTTAGATTTCTTTTCATTTGGAAACATCAATTTTGGATGGAGTTGGGTAATACAAATGTAGGATATGATTCGAGTAGTTCATTAACAATAGTCTCGTTCAATATATTATCTTTAACCAAATCAACCCTATTATATCTATGTTACCACTTTTAACTATTAAAGCAAGTCTAAGTTGTAAACCTTAACCCAGAGGGGATTACTCTTTCACATCATTGTTTACAATCAACTTTACTTTTCAAATTCATGTACTTTTGCAATTTAGTTAATTTACAAGTATTTTCAATAAAGCTTTCAACTTTATGAATTCAACCACACTTTCCACATATTCCCTGCGGATCGACTCAACTTACCCTAGCTATCTTAGGTGAGTTTGGATCATTATAAATTCTTTTTAATTAGGCCTGACAACCTACAATCAAATGGCGCCGTTACCGGGAAATTAGTGCGCAAAGTGTGTTGTTTGATTTTTAGTTTGTTTTGATTATTTTATTTACTCTCTTTTCTTTGTTACGCTAGGTGTGCTTGTATGAGCAGGTGACAACTCCGTGCATGCATACCCTGTACGCAAGGAACAAGTCTCCGTTGGTGTTTGATCATGAAGTTGAGAAGACCGCTCAAAGAAACCGATCCCAATCCCATACCAAAGTCAAAATCAATCAACTAGTGAATTTAGGGATCAACCAATGGAGCATCAAAACCCGCTTTCAAACCCACCACTACCTAATCAAAATCCACCCAATGACTAACTGCCAAATCCACCATAAAACCAACCTCCAGCAAACCAACCTAATGACCCTTTAGCATACCTAAATCTGCAGCCACAAAACAACCTACCAAGATAAAATACAATTGTTCAAAACCAGCCACCGTAAAGGCAGAACCCATATCCTCAAAGACAAAGACAAAAACAAAACCCTAGGCCACAAGCCTCAAACCGGTTCATGGAAGAAGAAGACCCATATGAGCATGTTAGCATCCATATGTGCAATGAAGAGGAGGATGGGTTTGATGAAGAAGAATATAATGAAGAGTTGGAAGATGAGCAGCAAGGTCAACTGAGAAACATGCATATCAACCATTAGAGACAACGGTTCGATCAGCATCAGAACCACAATCTAAACCAAGGTCAAGGTTATTGGCGAAGACAAACACCATTCAGGTTAACCAAAATCTTAATTTTAAATCTTATTAGGTAGTAGTTCAAGGAGTACATAGCCACTTCAGGCCCACAATCGCATGTGCCTCTTCTCCGATTATGCGACCACATGTGCGGGAAGATCTTTTGAAATTAGGTCCAACAACTTGGGAATCCTACGAAATTTTCATGCATTGCCCAAAGAGAAACCTTACCTTCACTTGAATGACTTTAGTGCCATATGTGAGACCATTGGGGGCACAAGGGTTCACTCTCAAAGAAGTTATTTTAGTATTATTCCAATTTACACTGAAAGGAAAATGCAAAAATGGTTTCATTCCTTGCCACCTGCTAGCATCTTCACTTGGGAGCAGTTACAACAGACATTTCTGGAAGAATACTATACACCATATAAAACAAGTGAAGCTAGAACTACTATCCATTCTTTTCAACAACATCAGGATGAACCATTCTACGAGGCTTGGACAAGATTTAAGGAGCTTTTACGAACATGTTCCCATAATGACATTCCTTAATGGGAATTGATTTCATCCTTTTATGATGGATTGTCCGCCAAAGATGTTCGGGATATCAACTCAACTTGTGTAGGCACATTTATGACCAACACTAAGGAGGAGGATTGGTTGTTATTAGAAAATTTGAGCATAAATTCAAAGAGGCAAGCTCAATCCCATAGGAAGTCCAGGAACATAATTACCACAGATTCCACCACCACCGTAAGAGTTGATGCACTGGAGCGAAAGTTCTCTATTTTGGGTCAATCAGGAGGTAAGGTAGCTGTTAAAGCTACTAGTTCATTCAATGTATGTCAAGTATGTGGAGAACCAGGACACGTTGCTAGAGATTGTCCAGATTTAGATGTGGGGTCGGAGGAGGTTAATTATGTGCAAGGCAATAGGCGACCTTATAACAACATGAATTCCAACACATCTCATCCAGGTTTGAAAATCACCCAAACCTCAGATATGGTAACTCGGACAACCAGATGAACCTGAATTTTCAAGGTAATTCTTATCAACAATATCAGAATAGGTCAATGGGTCAAAGTGGTCATACAATCAGGGGAACTACAATGGGGGTGGTCAAAGGAATTATCAAAGCAATCAAAAAAAAGGCACATCAGTAACAAATGCAAAACCAATAAACAGAGAGCTCCTGGATTTTTTAAAAGAGATGAAGAAATCAAATGAGATTCGAGACAAGAGTTATGAGGCTTTGAGCAAGCAAGTTGGTCAACTAGCAGAAGAAGTGGCAGGTCTTAGAAAAGATTTGGGGAAGCTACCAGGTGATACGATCATGAATCCATAACATCAAGAGACAAACATAAAGAACATGAAAAATGTCCATATTAATTTGGTTAGTATCTTCCCTAATTATGAAATTTTCACTGACGACTTTACTTCTTTTTCAAAACAAGTTGCAGGTAATGAAAATGAAGTCGATGCAGTAGAAGAGAGTGACCCAGGAACACCCATCATTCTAATCAAAGTGGGGAAGTTCAAGATAAAAAGAGCACTCTTAGATTATAAGGCAGGTGCTAGTATCTTGCCTGGTACGTTATATGATCAATATGAGTTCGACCTTGTCTAGAAGGTTGATACCACCATGGTGTTAGCCGACTTGACTTGCAAACATCCTCGGGGGATGGTAAAAGATGTGATAATCAAGTTGGGAGATTTATACTACCCGATGGACTTTATTGTGCTTGACTATGCCTCAATAAGAACAAACGAGCAACCAAAGGTTATTTTAGGTGGATCGTTTTTGGCAACTGCCAATGCTCAAATCAACTATCGGGATGGAACAATTGATATGACATGGGAAACCCGTAAGTTACGTTTTGATGTGTTTTCCAAGTTGATCACTTATTTTGTTAATGATAAACTTTTTGATGCAAATGTGACCAACGTGTCTGTTCCTCCCTACATCTTACATGTAAGCGAGCACATAACTTTTGATAATGGTTTCAAGTATAATATGGATAAGCAGGTAGACTTGAAAGAATTTGTAGATTCAAAATAAAATAAAGATCCACTAATGGAAATGGAAATAAAGCATGAGAAGTCAAAATGGAAGAAAAAAGTGGGTGATCCACCTGATTCTAAAAATGTTCGAGTTAAGACAACGATGTTCGGTCCATGTTTGGATGATGTTGGGAACTCACTAGGTCAACAAAAGCAAAAAGTTATAGAACTCTCAGAAGGCAAGCACCACTTTCGACCACCATGAATGGTGATAGGTATGGTCTGGCTGAATACCTAAAACTTAGCGCTACTTGGGATGCAACCTTAGATGTTTGTAATTTTTAGTTTTTATGATATTTGTTGTTTGGAACTTTATGGGTGTGTTCACTAGAAACCCTCATGATACTTCACTCGTCCACTCGAGCCTATCGAGAGGTTTAAAATGCTTATTGTATATGCCAAATGCAACCGTGATTCCTATGAAAACGAGTTTTATTAATTTTTAGTTTTTGTTTTGTCTTTTTAGTTTCAGTTAGCCGATGCAAACATGCAAGTTTGGGGAAGCACATGGAGTTTTAGAAGCATATTTGATGAGGTGATTGGCAAGTTTACCTGTAGTCTTCATATAACAATATTAAAGCACTATCAGATCATCTGCCATCAGGTCCACGTGAACTTTTTTTGACTTTATTTTCTATTTTTGTTTTGCACTTGGGAGTGTTTGGGGTTGGTAAAGATCATATGAAGTCATGTTGAATTTGAAACAACCATACATTAGGGACAATGTATCCTAAGTGTGGGGATGGGGGAACCATAAGTAGACACATTTGGGAGAAATGGAAACCTGGACAAAAATTGAAAATTTTTAAATTTTTTCTCTAAAATACTAATCATTGGTTAATGTTCTTGGTCATGGTTGATTTCCTAAATGTTTAAACCTGGTTAGTTTGTGAAAGTTGGAAAAGGAATACCTAATTAAGAGTGATAAACTTTTAGTGTAGTAAACTTGCACGTGTCATGTCGGTAACCCAATTCCACCGTTTCCATATGTGAGAAGCCTATTCTATGATATTATTAGATCTATTTGCTTGTTTGAGTGTGTAATGATGCATTCTAATGGTAAAACTTATGGAGGCGTGCATATTGAAATCGAGAACGGGATTCATATTGAAATGACTAAGGCATTAGGATCAACCATAGAATAACCCCATAGGACCCACCTACATGACATTTATCCGTAGTAGCCAATTTTGAATCCTTACCCATTCACTTGTTTCCCTAAATCCCTTGACCCATTAACCCTTTGTTTAGCCTTTTCGTTTGTCTACCTGTGTGATGGAACTTGAGTTAATTGTTGGTAGTTGTAGTGCTAAGTTTGATCTGACTTCATATTTGGAAGTTGTAATTAAAAAATAAAAGATAAAAAAGGAAAAAAATAATAAAGAAAAAGAAAAAATGGAAAGAAAAGAAAATTTTGTCAAAATAGTTAAGTTTGAAAGACCGAGGTATTAGACAACAAAAATTATGCTTTGAAGTATATAGTAATTAACTCAAGCTTCCCATCACTCTAGTCACTTATTCCCCAAATACTCCCTACCCGAACCTAAGCCTAACATTACAACCCTGTTAAAGTCCTCATGATTGGTGTGCAATCTCATGTTAGTGGGTGGAGATTTGATTGCTTTACAAGCCTATGATCACCAGTTTTCATTATTGTTTGAGTGTCTCATAAATTACCAGCACATCTTTGGCCGAGCCAGAAATTATACCGAGTGGAGAGCTTTATTGTGAGGGGTGTGATATGTGCAAGGGAGCAACCTAGGGTATGAGAAATTAGTTAGGCAGTCCAACCGGTTAGAAGTTTGTGTTTGTTAACGGATCATAATCGATAACTTGGAATTGAGTATGCCCTTGAACCTTAATCGAGTTTGGTATTTGTGCTTTTATGTGTTGACCCCTTTTTAACTTGAATTATTGAATTTTAAAAGCAATCTCACTTGATGGAAAATGAGAAACAAGTGTAGGGATGTGATGTAAGGAGTTTGGAATGATGTTTATCATGATTAAATGGTTAACTTTAATGTATCTAATGTGCTTAAGTATAAAAGATTGTGTTGAATAAGTTAACTAAGATGATTTGATTTTTTGTAGGCTAATGTAGAAGATAAATCAAGGCTCGGCAAAACATACTGTGCGATAACCAGATCCACGCGACAACAAGAAGTCACGCGAGAAGCTACCAGTGCGAAAGACCAGATCCATGCGAGTCGCAGACCACGCGAAAGACTGCAGCCGCGCGAAAGCTTGATCCACGCGAAAAGGATCTCGCGCGAGAACTCTATGTTTAGTATAAATAGCTAGTTTTCGTTTTGTAAAGGAGCTTTTCATTGATTATCAATCTGTACTGTGCGAAATCGCACAAGACCTTTTATAGGTTTCTGTTTATCAATCGAATATCATCTTTTGTGATTCAATTCAATCTTCTTCTACTCCAATCTTGTTTATATTCCGCGTTCACAAGATTGAGATCGTGTGTTATTGATTTCTGGGAGATTTTCAAGGTTTTACAATTGGTATCAGAGCATTAGGCTCTTGAACCACGATTTGGAGAAGAATTGGATTGTGTTCTACTCGATTTTTGAAGAATTCATCATCGATTACCTTAGATTCTGAGATGGAAAAGTTATGCTGCTCGATTATGGAAGATTTGGACTGATCTGGACCTAATTGAACTTAATTAGTGAACTTTAAGCTTAATTTTGATTAAAATTGACTTAAAATTCATTAAAATTGGATTAAAATGGGTTTAATCAAACTTAATCAGTGAGCTGGAGGTGACATTCGCGTGAACAAACAGTTGGTAATCTGTTTCTACACAAAATTAACTGTTCGCTTGATCTGCAAGTTCTCGCATGTGAAAACAGGGTGTTTTCGCTCAGTTAGTTATTTCACCTTTTTGTGCGATTCGCGTGAAAAGGTAATTTTGGAAATTCGCTCGAAAAGATCCATCGCGCGCGAAAACTCTGTACGCGCGAAATCACTTTTCGCACGAATTCTCTTCTCGCACGAAAAACCAGATTTTGACTTTCTGATCATTATGGCTTCATCTACACCGAATTTGAAGCATCTTACTGCTTCACTTCATCTAGACACTGAGATTGGTACTGGTAACAAGCCACCGAGGCTTCTCTGCGAAGATGATTATTCTGATTGGGCTTTTCGATTCGAGAGATATGTTATCTACACTGAACCAAGATGTGGAGATCGATCCAGTATGGTCCTTACATTCCATTGTACAAAAATGATAAAGGTGAAATGGTTCAGAAACCTGAACATTTGTGGGATGAAGACGACATCAAGAGATTGGAACTTGATGATAAAGCGTATGCTGCCATCACAATGGCTCTTACTACTGAGATCTCACAAAAGTTTCAAGAGTTCAGGGGTGCTAAAGTGCTATGGGATGCTCTGGAATCTCAGATAATGGGCAACAAAGACATGAGAGAGAGCAAGAAGGATATGTTGAATCAAGAATTCAACATGTTCAATCATATTGTTGGTGAGGAGTTGGAATCTCAAATGGCCAGGTTTGTTAGACTGGTCACAAAAATGAAGAGTGCTGGTATTACTATGGAACCCATTACTGTGAACAAGAAGTTACTCAACTCACTTCCTTACAGTTGGAATAACTGATATGTGAAAAATTACACATGTTAAGAATACATATCTTTTCCCATTTTAAGTGATTTTTGTTTCAAATTAATCTTTAACGATACTTAATTGTGATTAATTTGATTTTTGTAGCTTCGAATGGTGGTTTGATGATTTCAAAAGAAAAAGCCAAAGAATTCATGAAGAATTTGGAAGTTTAGAGGCTGTCATGGCCATGACAGGAGCTGTCAAGACCATAACAAGCTGCAGACCCCCTTTTTGAGCGCAATATGGCCATGACAAACTGGGTCATGGGCATGACACGCATCAGGTCCCCTTTTTAACCCCTTCTTCTTCTTCATTGAGGGGGGACGAATTTTGAAGATCAAACCCTAGTTTTTCTTCATCTTTGAAGGAGATTTGAAGGAAGTTTCTCAAGAGTTCAAGAGAGGTTAAAGATCAAGCATTTCAAAGAAAGATTCAACTTCACACAACCCATCCTCACTCATCTTTGGTTTGAAAATCTCTAGACCTAACATGTTTTCTTCCATTTCTATGAGTTTGGTTGTGACTTTTGTAAGCCTCATGGGCTAAATACTCTTAATCACTTAGATTAGATGAAGCTTAGCATACTTTGACATTTTGTATGAAACCTTGGTGGTGTTTATGTCAATGCTCATTACAAAGCTATGAATGTCCTTTAATGGTGGTGTGTTCTTGTTTAACTTGATGAAATATTGAATCTTGTGGGTGTTGCAACCACATTATGTTGGAAAACCATGTGTGTTGGAACATTTATTCATGAATTGCATAACCTAGTATGTAGTTTATGGCATTTGACTAGAAATAGTGAATGAATGGTTGAATATCTAGTAAAGTTGAACAAGTATGCATCCTTATACATGTGTTTGTGAAAACCATTGTGTTTGTTATGAATACCTCCTAACTTTGTTATGTAAAACCATAGATAATGCGCAAATTTATGGTTAATAAATTCATGTTAGGATATTCATAAATTGAAGGATATATAGGTATTGTTACATTACGTGAATTGAGGTGGTTGCCATGTGTTCATCGTGTTAACTTTCCAAAGATTTGTGGGTTTGGTATCCTTGACGGGAGTCCAAATCATAATTAACATTGACATAATATTATCATTAGTTCTTCATGGCATAACTTTCGGTGGCTATTGTGTGTTTATCGTCTTAGCTTTCCAAAGAGTTATATAATTAGATAACTTTGACAAGAGTCTAGTTTATATCCATGTTTCATGTGTAGAAAATGATCTCACCATAGGTTCATACATGTCGTCATTGTTTTGCTAAGCGGATTCAAAGTCTAAGTGATACCTTCCTCTGATTGGTTATCTTCATCTTTATCTACTTTCTTCAATTAGTTTAATTGTTAGTTAAATTAGTTAACGATAATATTCATAAATCCTCTTTCATCGGCTAGATAATGATAAAGACTTAGTATCAGGAGCTCTCGTGTCCATGGATCGATACTTGTTTCTTACCAAAAGCTATACTACTAATCGATAGGTACACTTGCCTATTGTGTGTGTAGTTAGTCATAAGGTGAAAATCATTTTATAAATTTAAAGCTTAATTGTGTAAAATTTGTTGCTAAAGTTTATATATCAAAAACACACATCAAGTTTTTGGCGCCGTTGCCGGGGACACGGCAATTCTGAGAAAGATCCGAGTCATTACTTTAGCCAATCCTTTGTATTTACTATTTTAATTTAATTTAATTTTTTTTTGTTACCTTTATCTTTCTTTACGCGTTTGGTAGTGTTTGTGTTTCAGGAAGCTTATGTCCGCATCTTCACCGGTTGATGATCTTGTAGAGCCTTATTCTGAACCCGAAAAAGTAATCAGGAGAAACTTGAGGGCAAGATCCCACAAAGTAGCATAAGAAATCGAAGGTGAAGCGACGAGGCTAGAGTACTCAAACGAGACCGAAAGTGAAAAGGAGGATACAAACGGAACAGAAAGTGAAGAAGAGCACACCGAAGACACAATGGCGGGGCAAGAAAATAGAAGAACAATCTATGATTTTGCCAAACCATCTTTAGAAGGTGCAAAACCTAGCATTGTACGACCGAATGTGCAAGCTAACAACTTTGAGATCAAGCCAAGCACAATTCAAATGATCCAAAACAATTGTCAATTTGATGGTCGTCCGGATGATGACCCAAACTTTCACCTTGCAAACTTTCTTGAGATATGTGATACCTTCAAGATTAATGGCGTTAGTGATGATGCAATTAGACTCCGATTATTCTCTTTCTCATTACGTGATAGAGCAAAGCAATGGTTGAACACACTTCCTGTTGGTTCCATCACCACTTGGAATCAAATGGCCGAAAAATTTCTTCTGAAGTATTTTCCACCATCGAAAACCGCTAGATTAAGGAACTTGATCACATCATTCATGCAAGATGAAGGAGAATCACTATATGAAGCATGGGAAAGGTACAAAGATTCGATGAGGAAGTGTCCACACCATGGATTGGAACCTTGGTTTCAAATCCAAACATTTTACAACGGGTTATGTCCGGAAAGTCGTCAATTATTGATGCATCTTCGCGAGGTGCATTTTGGGATAAAACACCCGAGGAGGCACATGAGTTGATTGAAGATTTGGCTAACAACAGTTGTTCATGGCAAGCTCCAAGAACAAGGCAACCTAGACAGGGTGTTCATCAAGTTGATACATATCATTCTTTATCTGCACAAGTTGAAGCACTTACAAATCGAATGAATCAAATGCAGGTAAACAGAGCCCAAGTAGTTTGTGATATGTGTGGGGGACCACATATGAGTGCAGATTGTCAACAAAGGGAAATGTTCAACCCTCTGGAACAAGTTGATTATATGGGAAGTCAAGTTCGTCCTCAAAATAACCCATATAGTAACTCATACAATGCGGGTTGGAAAATCATCCAAATTTCAGTTGGAAAGCAAGTGGTAGCAACCAACCCCCGGGATTTCAACCAAGACCGACATATCAAAACCATCAACAACAAGGCTATCAACCGTATCAACAACAAACTCACAATCAATTCCGCTCCCAAAATCAAAATCAATATCAACAATTCCAACATCAAGGATCAAGTAGTGGTTCACAACCAGAAAAGAAACCCAATTTGGAAGAGATGATGGCACAATTTCTATCTACAGCCGAAAGTCGTCATCAAAGTTCGGAAGCTCGTCACCAACAACACGAAATGGAATTGAGAAACCATCGAGCCACAATGCAAAGTATAGAAGCTCAAGTGGGAGAAATTTCAAGGCAATTATCCGAAAGGCAACCTGGTGGTCTTCCGAGTAACACCGAGCCTAATCCTAAAGCTCACGTGAAGGCGGTCACGACTAGAAGTGGCAAGACCACTCATTCGGATAACTTAGCTTCTACATCCGAGCCAATTGATGAAGAGGAAGTTGAGGTTCAAGACGAGGTGCAACATACTAGGCAAAGCCCATCAAGTACCGCACAAGTCAAGGAACCATTGAGAGTTTACAAGCCCACTATTCCTTATCCCGGTAGATTGAAAAAGGAAAAGATGGAAGAACAATATGGTAAATTTCTCGAACTTTTTAAGCAATTGCATATTAACTTACCATTTGTTGAAGCTTTATCACAGATGCCAAAGTATGCCAAGTTTCTTAAAGACATTCTAACAAACAAGAAGAAACTCGAGGAGCTTTCGCATGTGACTTTGAATGAAGAATGCTCGGCGGTTTTGCAAAACAAGCTACCGAAGAAAATGACCGATCCAGGGAGTTTTACTATTCCTTGTTTAATTGGTAGTTTATCTGTTAGCAATGCATTGGCCGACTTAGGTGCTAGCATCAATTTGATGCCCTACTCGGTATTTGCAAAATTAGACCTAGGTGAGCCTAGACCGACCCGAATGAGCATCCAACTTGCCGATCGATCTGTAAAGTACCCTAGAGGCATAGTTGAGAACATGTTGGTTAAAATTGACAAATTTGTGTTTCCGGTTGATTTTGTAATTCTTGACATGGATGAAGATAAAAATGTACCACTTATCTTAGGTCGCCCATTCTTAGCTACCTCTAGAGCCTTAATTGATGTATGCAATGGTAAATTAACTCTAAGGGTAGATGAAGAAGAGGTAGTCATTGATATTAAAAATTCCATGCAACATTCACAAAATCATGATGATTCATTATATTTTATTGATACTATTGACTCATATGTGGATCATTATCTGCAGGAAAGTTGTGAACAAAATGCTTTGGACACACAATTGCTTGACGGGGAAACTTTGACATTTGTCACGTGCAAGTTGTTGATGAGTTAGCTTGCTCGTTAACCAATGAACCATCCTCAAGTCCAAAAGTATTTGAAGTATCGGAAAGAGATGAAGCAGATAAGGCTAAACCATCTGTTGAGGAACCACCATCATTGGAACTTAAGGAGCTACCATCTCATTTGGAGTATGCCTACTTGGATGAGGATTCCAAATTACCCGTCATTATCGCTACCGATTTGATGAATGATGAAAAGGTGAAGCTCTTAGATGTGTTAAAGACGCACAAGAAAGCTATGGCTTGGAAGATCATGGATATAAAAGGGATACATCCTTCCTTTTGTACCCATAAGATCTTAATGGAAGATGAGTACAAGCCGGTGGTGCAACATCAACGTCGCCTTAACCCTAACATGCAAGAAGTTGTAAAGAAGGAAGTAATCAAGCTACTTGATGCGGGTTTAATCTATCCGATTTCCGATTCCCCATGGGTTAGCCCGGTTCAAGTGGTACCAAAGAAAGGAGGTATGACGGTGGTGACGAATGAAAAGAATGAGCTTATACCCACAAGAACCGTCACGGGTTGGAGAGTTTGCATCGATTACCGCAAGCTCAACGATGCAACAAGAAAAGATCATTTTCCTTTACCTTTCATTGATCAAATGTTAGAACGTTTATCTGGGAACATGTTTTATTGTTTTCTTGATGGTTTTTCAGGATATTTTCAAATTCCTATTGCACCCGAGGACCAAGAAAAGACGACATTTACATGTCCTTATGGCACTTTCGCATACAGAAGAATGCCATTTGGGTTATGTAATGCACCGGCCACGTTTCAAAGATGTATGGTTGCCATATTTCATGACATGATCGAAGACTCAATGGAAGTGTTCATGGATGATTTCTCGGTCTTTGGAAATTCATTTGATCATTGTTTAAGTAACTTGGAAAGGATGCTTGCAAGATACGAGGAATCAAATCTTGTTTTGAATTGGGAGAAATGCCACTTCATGGTGAAGGAAGGCATTGTCTTAGGTCATAAGATTTCCAACGCGGGGCTAGAGGTAGATAGGGCAAAAGTGGAAACCATTTCGAAATTACCACCACCAAATTCTGTCAAAGCAATAAGAAGTTTCTTAGGTCATGCCGGCTTTTATAGACGTTTTATCAAAGACTTCTCAAAAATAGCAAGACCTATGACCCAACTTCTTGAAAAAGATGTGCCTTTTGTTTTTAATGATGAATGTTTGGTTGCATTTAATCTGTTGAAAGAGAAATTAATAAATGCACCCATAATGGTAGCCCCGGATTGGAATCTCCCATTTGAACTAATGTGTGATGCTAGTGACTATGCAGTTGGAGCAGTTTTAGGGCAACGAAAGGAAAGACATTTTCATCCAATCTACTATGCAAGCAAAACCCTTAATGATGCTCAAGAGAACTACACAACAACTGAAAAGAATTGCTTGCTGTGGTTTTTGCTTTTGATAAATTTCGTTCTTACCTTGTTTTATCAAAAACTATTGTTTATACTGATCATGCAGCTCTCAGATACCTTTTTGGAAAACAAGATGCAAAACCGAGATTGATTCGATGGATCTTGCTTTTACAAGAGTTTGACATAGAGATACAAGACAAAAAGGGGGCTGAGAACGTCATAGCTGACCATCTTTCTCGTCTCGAGAACCCGTCTTTAGAAGAACTCCGGGAATCCAACATAAATGACAATTTTCCACATGAATTTCTTTTGCAGGTTCAAGAGATTGATGATCATCCTTGGTTCGCAGATTTTGCAAACTACCTTGCGGGTGGGGTTCTCGTTAAAGGAATGACCTACCAACAGAAAAAGAAATTCTTTACTGATTTAAAGCACTACTTTTGGGAAGACCCGCATCTGTTTAAGGTATGTGCAGATCAAGTGGTGAGAAGATGTGTGTATGGTAGTGAGGCGATGAGCATTATTCGCCATTGTCATGAAGGACCCACTGGTGGACATCATGGGGCTAATTACACCGCCAAGAAGGTTTACGACTCTGGATTCTATTGGCCCACCATTTTTAAGGATGCACATGCATTGGTAAAAGCTTGTGATGCTTGCCAACGAGCAGGTAACATCTCATCCCGTGATGAGATGCCCCAAAACGGGATTCAGGTATGTGAGGTATTTGATATTTGGGGCATCGACTTCATGGGACCATTTCCATCTTCACGAGGACACAAATACATCCTAGTTGCTGTTGATTATGTCTCAAAATGGGCAGAAGCACAGGCATTGCCCACAAACGATGCTAGGGTTGTTGTGAAGTTTTTAAGAAAGTTGTTCACACGGTTTGGAACCCCCAAGGCCTTAATTAGTGACCGAGGCACTCATTTCTGTAACTCGTTACTCGAAAAAGCTTTATCACACTATGGTGTTCACCATAGATTTTCAACGGCGTATCATCCACAAACGAGTGGACAAGTGGAAGTCACTAATCGAGGCCTTAAACGCATTCTGGAGCGAACAGTGGGGCAAAACCGAAAGATTTGGTCAGATAAGCTAGATGATGCTTTATGGGCTTTTCGAACCGCTTACAAAACACCAATAGGCACAACACCATTTAAGTTGGTTTACGGAAAAGCTTGTCATCTACCATTTGAAATTGAGCACAAAGCATATTGGGCTTTAAAATCAGTTAACCTTGACTTAAGATGTGCAGGTGAAAACAGATGGTTGCAGGTTCATGAGCTTGAAGAATTGAGAAATCAAGCTTACGAGAACTCTCGAATCTACAAGGAACGAACAAAGCAATCACACGACAATCACTTGAAGGATAACAAACAATTTCAAGTAGGAGAGCGTGTCTTGCTTTACAATTCAAGACTTCGGTTGTTTCCAGGAAAGTTAAAATCACGATGGACAGGTCCTTACCTTGTGAAACAAGTATTTCCATACGGCACTGTTGAAATAGAACATCCGGACGGAAGAGTTTTCAAGGTGAATGGCCATCAATTGAAACATTACATCGAAGGCCCGGTGGATGAGGAATTGGAGATTGTGAATCTTCACCCCAAGAACAATTAATGCGGGGTCGAGTCAAGCTAAAGACTCGTTAATAAACTAAGCGCTTCCGGAGGCAACCCGAGGGTTTGAACGCATTGTGGTATTTTATGTTCTCTTTTTACGGGCTCTATAATGTTTTGATTTTTAGGAAATCGTTGTTTTTCTTATAGCATGATGAAACTCGAGATTTGATTACCGGCGTCACTCGGTAAGTATTTCTTAAGTGATTATGCTAATCATTCGAAAAACCCATAACTAAATTTTAAAATAATTATCTTTTGGTATAACCCGTTAAATATTTATATTAAAAAGCAAAAAAAAAAAATTGAAAATTGATGATAAGATAAATTTTCTTATTAATTAAAAAAAAAAAAATTGAAAATGTATTTGTCATGACCATGACACAAAAGTAATGCCCATGACATTTGCATTGTCAAGAGCTCAAAAGCTACTGTCATGACTATGACCATTTTTGTCATGGCCATATCCTGGTCAAACTTTCAGGTAATAAAAAAAAAAAAAAAAATTTGAAAAAAAACAAAATAACCCTAAATCATCATCTTCTCCATCTTCTTTCATTTCACAGAACCATTTCTCATCTCCTCCCACCCTCCACAACCATCCCCAACTTGCAGGTCCATCGCCCCCCCCTGCCGTCGCGACAACCACCTCGACCGCAACCCTAAGCCGCCTTCACCATCGCGACCAACCTCACCACTACACCCGTCCCCATCACCCGAAGAACCACAACCCGCAGCCACTTACCACCGTCGCCCCAACCACCCCGCAACCACCAGCAGCAACCACAGCATTTCCATTCTTTTCTCTTTCATTTTTCTTCTACAAAGGTAGATAACTAGCAACTTTATTTCTTCTATTTTCTTTTACTTTTGTTAGTCTTTCTTTTTGTTAAATTATAAGATTGATGCTGATTTTTGTAGATTCAAAGCATTTTCTTGATAGGTTGTGTTGATAATTGTGTTATCTTGGTTTACCTTGGTGAATTCGAACCATAGCATGATATTTCACATATATTTTGGGTTGACTAGGTTATATCAATATATATCTTTTTGTTGAAGTTGCTGAGATGAGGCTTGTGTTGTTTTGATTTAATTTGGTGCTTGTATGTTAATGATTCTTGTTTGAATGCATCACATTAGCTCATACGACAATTGCAAATTCATATTGTTCCACTCTTGGTGTGTAGTTACCATCGTTATAGCAAGTTCATTTCTATTTGTTGGATGACTAGTTGGACTTGTTATTTCATCTACATTTTGGACAAAGTCATGGGTAGTGTTTAAAGCATGTTATCCACTTCATTTTTGTGTCTTGAAGATTGAAAGTTAGTATAATGTGTCTCATAAGTTTGGTAGTTATTGTTTGAATTTTGTGTGATATCGGTTAATCAATTTTAGGTTTTTAATATTTTGATGTGTGACTATTGATGTATGTGTGTGTGTATGTGTATATATATTTTATATATGTGTCTACATATACACACATATATTGTTTAAATCATTATCTCACATTTTCATTTTTGCAGGTGATGGCGAATGACAATCTTCATCGGTTTCTTCAATTTGAGCAAGACAGCGAGAGGGCTAAACGATATGAAGCCATTCGCTTAAGGAACTTTGAACCATCACGTACGATTTGCATGTCCACCTTGGAAGCTCTTGGAGAGAAGACTCGTGTTGACGCGATGCTCACGAAACCATGGCAACGTTTCTTCTCAATTCGTCAGCCTCAGTACAAAGAGCTAGTGTTGGAATTTTGTGCTACTTATCGGTTTGCTCACCCGGTTACTGACTTACATGATAAGAATGCCATTTCTTTCCGATTGGGTGGTGAGGAACGCAAGCTTTCTGTTGCTCAGCTTGGGAGCGCGCTTGGTATTTATACTAAATCTGAGCTGAAAAGATCGCCATTTCTTCAAAGTTTAAAGAAGGTTGATCAGGGAACTTTATCTGCTTTCTGGCATGAAATTGGCACGGGCAATCATTCCCCAAAGTTATCGATGAGTACACAGCTGAAAGATCCGCTTCATCGTTATTTTCACCGTGTGATTTCACATTCGATCTGTGGTAGGAAAAACAGCATGGGTGTGGTGACTCGTAAGGATTTGTTCTTTCTGTATTCTTTAATCAAGCAAGTGCCTTGTAATCTGGCTTACGCTATGGCACAATTCTTCTCATCGTGCATCGGAACAAAGCCCGCTAGTTACATCTGTGGTGGTTCTTTCATTACACAGTTGGCTTTGTCTTTTGATTTCATGACTAATGATGTTATTTCAGGATTAACACCTTTATTTCCTACAATGGTTATTAGCACATCAATGCTGGAAAACATGAGTTTGGCTGCACACTTTGGTGACGAAGGATGGAAGTTTATTGATGAAGATTGTGACAACCCGAAAATTTTCGTGAATTTATATGAATTTTTATATGAATTTACAATTTGTTTTTATATTTTTATTATTACTTAATAATAATATTAGTAATAATGAAATATGAAAATAATAATAATAATAATGATATTATTATTATTAAAAATAATGATAATAATAATAGTAATAATATAAGGTATTATTACAAATAATGATAATAATAATAAATATAATAATAATTATATTATTATCAAAATAATGACAATAATAATAATATTATTATTATTATTAAAATAATAATGTTAATAATAATAATAATAATAATATAATGAAAATATTATTTACAAAATTTATTAAATTTATTTAATAAAGACCAGGGGTAGTTTTGCAAATTTTAAAACTTGTTTTAAACTATTAAAACATGAAATAAATACATTGTAAAACATGAGGGACCATTTCTGTAATTTCCGAAATCCCAACCCCCTCCCCGTCGACACTATTCCGGCACCGTCTCCGGCATACCTCCGGCGACTCCTAAAACGCCAAAACTACACGGTTTTTGATCGAATAAAGGTTCCCGACACCCTCATGTGAACGATGCGAACTCGACCCACCCAACAATTCGAATAAAGGATCAGCGGGTGCGATCTAACCATCACGTGAACCTTGTCGGCTACTTTACAGCTTCAAATCGCACAAAAACTCAAACAATAATCGAATTAAACGAACCTAAACGATGCTATAAATGATCTTAATCGGTCTACATTTCAAATGCACCAGAAACACCCAACACCTCAATTTGAATTCTTTCCCCTTCGCGACCTGCAACTCAGTCGACTTCTGTTTTATGAGCTTCAATTCACGAAATAGATAGAGGGCTTTCGATCATTTAAGCCTTTAGAATCTTCCTGCAAAAGGAATTTGATTATCAACATCACTTGGATAGCATCTGATCTTCTTCCCCTGTCGCGACTGTTCTTCGAAGAATCATCACCAATTCGACTTCAAATTAGGTAATTAAACACCTGTATACATTCGACTGATCATGGGGAACAAAGCCCCATGAACCTATACATTATCATCTTCGAATTGAGTATCAATTTGATCGAATTGAATTCTAGGGTTCTTGATTTGGGGATGAATATTCGGGATTGTGTTTAAATTTAATTGGGTCTGTGTTCAGTTCGATATGGAGCCTTCGGCTCACTGGTTTGTGCGCAGGGTTGTGGGGGGGGAGGTCACGGGTTCGAACTGTGCACCTCCCATATTTTTTTTAAAATCCTTTTTGGACCATTTAAAATATATAAAAATTATTAAAAATTATAAAAATAATTTTTAAAAGCTTCTGATATTTTTAACACCATTAAATATTTTTCTGTAATTATTTAATTAAAAATACTTTAAATAAAATTTATAAAATATTATTTAAAAATATTATAAATAACCATTTTTATAAAAAATAGATTTTAAACTATGATTTAAAGTATTAATTCATTAATTGAACACCATATCATTTTTAATTAATGATAAATCATAAAAATTGTAGAAATTCAATTATTTAAAAACCCTAATTATTTATGTAAATAATTATTACATGTATTATAAATTATTACATGTATTATAAATTGTTATCCATACAAAAATGGGTTTTTAAATATAAATTAAAACAATCAAATTATTAATGGATATTATATTATTTAGGGATTTATTTTGATAATATAAATTAGATTTTATAAATTTAAACATTTATAAAATCTTACAAAAATTAAATATAACTTATGTGTTTATATAACGTCTATAATTTAATTAGAATATAATGATATGCCAAAATCATTATTAAACTAATTAAATTTTATATAAATCATTGATTATTAACAAAAATAATTAAATGACTTAATGATTATAACAAATCCCAGAAAACCAAACCCTAGATCAATTGAACACCAGGTTCAAGATCTAACTTATTTAGGTTATGGATTTGTATATATATATATGCTTACGTAAAATTATAATACCTTAACAGGAATTTACTAGGTTGTCAACACTACCCAAAGACTGAGGTGAGTTCATAACTATTCCCCTTTTTAATCATTTAAATATTTTGGGGCTGGAATACATGTTGTAATTAAATTTACAAATGTTTTTGTGTATTATGTTAAATAATAATTTGATCACATTTATGATTACATATGGTTACTATGAAAATCCTTCTCTGTATACTGGACTATAAATAAGCAGGGATCTTTTGGATAGTACTATCGGGGAGTGACTTACCCCCACAAAGGTATGGACATGTGATCCATATCAGATGCACAAAGATCTTGATGTCATTCGGGATGACTGTTTCTGTAGTGAGAAGGCAGATGTGCACTTTATATAGTTTGCATTATAGTTCCATTTACAACCCATATGAGGATAAATGTAAAGGAGGATTTGCTCCCTCTGATTTGAAATTATTATGAAAATATAATATACACATAAAAGGATAATAAACTAAGTGACATGGACAAATTCAATGTGAAGGATTTGTTGGGCTTGTACTTAGTAGGTATGTGGGATAGCGGGTTCACCTTATTAAAAAGGGTTCCGACAGGCTATTCATATACCGGTGAGTAAATTAAACTCACACTTTTTCTATAAATCCTATTTGATGATAATTGATTTATCACTATGTTTTACTTACCTGTGAACTCACCAACCCTGTGTTGACACTTGATTTACATGTATTCTCAGGTATCTACTAGGAGCTTACTGACATGCACGTAGGATCATATAAGAGCTCAAGATACCTATTGATTATCTGAAATATGATTTAGACATGTTGTCATGAAACAATTATATTTACTTCCGCTACGCATAATATTACTCTGAACATTATTGTAATGATTATCTAAAAACTATCATATAGATATTTGCATCTCTGTGTAACTACTGTGTTCGATCCTGTTTGTTCACCCCTCCGTGATAGATTCCAGATCCGGAATTTGGGTGTGACATAACCTTTTGCCACTAGTCGGGCCTTGTGCTTTTCTATCATACCAGATTCATTTAATTTGTCTTAAAACCCATTCACTCCTATGCACCTTGCACCCTTAGGCAGATCAACTAACACCCAAGTCTTGTTTTTCTCCAAGGCTTCGATCTCTTTACACATGGCTTCTTCCCAGACCTTATTACCATAGGCATCTTCATAAGTAATTGGATCTTGTTCATTGACTTGCATCATATTTACCTCATCATCTGACAGGTTTTCCCCAGACACAAAATCTCTGAGATAAGCAGGAGTTCTTCTCACTCTACCCTCTCTTACTTGAGCAGCACTTGAACCAATTCATTGCTATAAACTTGTTGTTGTGCCTGTGTTCTTGAGCAACTGAGTCAGCACCTTCTTCATCACTTTCAAGCTCACCTTGCTCTCATCTGGTCCCCATGTCAACACTGTATCAGTGTTCACATTGCTCCTCTCCTTCCAGTCCCATAACTTATGTTCTTCAAAAACAACATCCTTGCTTACCACAACCTTCATAGTATCGATTAAGCAGTCTATACCTTTGGATTCTTCACTAACCCCCACTAAAATACAAGGTAAACTCCTCTCATCAAGCTTGTTCTTATCTCCTTTGGCACATGCACATGACCAACACAACCCCACACTCTAAAG